>OX442425.1:7728409-7788258 GCA_949361645.1 Spongilla lacustris
ATTACATTCACAGCTAACCAAGAGGTCCTACCCCCCACCCCCACCCCCCTCCTTCCCAATACCAGGCTCCTCCCCTTATTCCCACTGGTGGAAAGATGTGCATGAATGTTCTTGTGTGCTTATGCTCATATTGTACATGTACAGAAAGCTGCAGTGCACATACCTTGTGTGCGAGGAGGTTATTTATGATACATGTTATATATACCCCATAAACAGGGTTAAAATATATATTACAAAAGTATACCATTTGTTTCAACTGAGTCAACCACTGAGGTGATCTGTTGTGTCCCTTGATGGTGAGTGGACCACTAAAGGCAACGCTTCGTTACCATTTTAAAACGCTCTATCGAAAACCACGCCCACGAAGCCAATCCTACACTACCTGTTGTCAAGTGGGCATGACATTAGGAGAAGCTTGGCCTCTATGAATAGTGTGGTACAAAAAATGTTCTGAAGTAAGGTCTGGGTTATAAGCTTTGTGTCAGCAAAGGTCACATAGTACAGGGATTTGAAGCCCTTTCCAATGTATGTACAGTGTATTGTTTGACCTCAGAGTGAGGAAAGTGAAACCACCAGGCATACACACCTGCACAACACAAACACACACACAACACACCCACACAACTCACACACACAACACATACACACAAAACCACACACACACACACACACACACACACACACACACACACACACACACACACACACACGCACACACCTGAACATGCCATCGTTTGAATTGTGGTTGCTCCAAACCCATTGGTTGCTTTGCACTGGAAGGTTGTAGGACATCCCATAAGTGGCTGTGTTGAGGAGGCACGCCCCCAGGATGTGAAGTTGTCTCCAGGTGAGATGTTAGATATGCTGGTGCCTCCCAGGATGGTGACATCTGTCAGTGCTGGGTAGCCATATGCCTCACACACTAACATGGCATGGGAACCCGATGTGGTGACTGACATGTTGACCACAGGGAAAACTGTGGGAGGAAGGGGAGGAATAGGATGGAAGGTGTATGAGATACTTCACAATCTTGTAAAAACATATTCAAGTACAAGTACCAGTACCTAAAATCTAAAACTGTACAAACTCACATGACTCCAATAGATTGAAAGTGATTGAGCTTGAACCTGCTTTGTTGGTAGCAGTGGCAACATACTGCCCTCTGTCTCCAGGCTGAATGTTGGATAATTGGAGCATGGTACTGGTGACCACCATGTTGGTGGTGTTGTAGAGAGGCACTCCATTCTTGGTCCACACCACACTGGCAAGGGGGAGGCCAGGGGTGGTGAGGCTGACAGAGAAGGTGACCATGGAGCCTTGGCTTGCTGTCCGAGAAGAGCTGCCCACAGCTGTGAGCACTGGAGGGACTGGGGAGGAGGGAAGCCAGTCAAAGCTTGGCCTGGAAGGTAACATACAAAATCTCTCTTGTTCGTGCACGTCTTGCAGAGTGCTTGTTATTCAAGTATACAGGGTGCTTTGACATAATGGAGTCAAAGGTATCTTTGGCAACATAACAATACACAAAGGTCCCATCATTCTGAATAATCAAATGCGCTCATGCAGCCATTTCCTGCTCACCATAGGACCCCCCCCCCCCACCCCCCACCCCCTCCATGGCTATACAGGTCCATGGAGCTAGTCACAACACATGTCTCCAAGGGCTTAGTGGTTTAGACAATGTGTGTGTGTGTGTGTGTGTGTGTGTGTGTGTGTGTGTGTGTGTGTGTGTGTGTGTGTGTGTGTGTGTGTGTGATGTGTGTGTGTGTGTGTGTGTTTGTGTGTGTGTGTGTGTGTGTGTGTGTGTGTGTGTGTGTACATGAGATTTTTAAAGGTGTGCATTAGACTCATATTAGGCACCAACAGGTCTGTTCATGTATCCTAGGAAGCTAGACATAAAATCATTACAACATTTTTTTCTTCTTTAAATTGCACATGCGGAACACAAACATTGCAGCATCATGTCTTCAACATAGTTTGACAAAGCAAATGTTAAAAAAAAAACTTGTAACTTGACAAAACTAATGTTACTATGGCCATGGTAATGTAACCAAGTGGATGGCAAACATACATGTACCGGTACATGTATGGGTTCATTTTGTACCGAATATGCACAAACACACATACACGCACACGCACAACAAACATACACGCACAACACACACAATACACGTACACGCACACGCACAACACACATACACGCACAACACACACAATACACACACAACACACATACACACACGCGCGCGCGCGCACGCACGTACCTGCTTTGAGCACTTGAACAGTTGCTGGGCACGTCAATTGGAATGAAATTTGCGCGGTACACGTGTAGCTCCCCAGGTCACCGCCATCGGTAACGTTGATGAGCAGACTGCTTTCCGTGCCCATGTTGTAGTAGGTGACCGAACAGTGGCACGGACGGGAGCCAGCTCCAATGGTCTGCGCGACGTCCTTGGTCCAGCTTACTCCGCCAGCTGCTCCGCGGTAGGAACAGTTAAGCTGCACTTGGTCTCCGAACTGAACAACGGTGCTAGGCGAGATGAACGTGAAGGCTGTGGGAAGGGCAGCATGATATCAAAACAGACGTTGCGCGTAGCCCTACGTACACGAGACACAGTAGCATGCAGAGCAAGAGCAAACGGTGCGTCTTTGCTCGCTGCTGTTGCTCATATGGAGCCAGTCATGTAGAAAAAAAAGCAATGCGCTACAGCGAAGCCCGCCTCACAACCCTCTGCCACCCCCATCCTCCCTCCCTCTCTTCTGAAAATTTCTATCCCGTCTTTGGCCTTCGAACCCATGCAAATTTTACTAAGTAGGCCTATTGCTCCGCAATGGCTTCACGTACATGCGGAGTGACTTACGTTGACACTGCTGAGAGGTGACGACTTGCAAGGCCCATGACAAACTGCAGAACCACAGAAAACGTTTCAAGCACGCCATGTCAGCCTATCGTTTAAACTATTATAAAACAGCTGTAAAGCTTGCAGCGCAGCACTGCTATTTAATAATTTATAATTGAATGAATGACATACATGTAATCATTTGGTTGCAACTATCATCACGTGCATAGGATGGTTAGTTTACGTTAAATTGTCATACGCATGTGCCCTGTCTTCAGCAGGTCAGGTTGTGTTATAGCGATGGAAGGTCAAATTTTCTATGCGTAAGAACCATATAGGACGCTGAAAATCAACATGCAATTTTGATAGGTGGTTACAAACGATTGGCTTCACTTTAATATTGAAGACACATCGTCGACTGTAGCAAAACCCTTTTCTGACTTCATTGCAAACTTATTTATGTGTATCCGACCGTGGCTCACCGCTCACGTTCATCCTTCCCACCACCATGTATATATTATCTCTGCCTTACTCAACTAATTAAATTTAATATGCATGGTTTAGATGAGTAGCGAAAACAAAGATCGCAATTGCCATCCCAAAACCAAATGGCGGAGACATGCACATCTATACATTGCATTCGCTTTTGCCTATTAATCTAAATTGTTTCCGCCAGTGACCGTACTATGACGTGGACTGGGGACTAGCCCTAGTACTATACGTAGAACTAGTGACAAGTCCCCAGTCCACTTCATAGTACGATACATCAAAGTACGTCTGGCTTGCGAGCCTAATGTTCATCGGTATATCGTGAAATTCCATAGTCCTCTGGTCGCTAATCGTATTCATATAGCTATGGGAATCGATTCCGGCTACATGTAGAAACCTTGCATTGGCAATGAATAATTGTTGGGACGCTAAACTTACGATTATGCCGCCGCGACCCTTGAGTTCATGTTATATATATATATATATATCATGTCATGGCGTGCATGTGGCATCAGTAAAGCTGTATTTGTAATTGTGGACTCTACATGTACCAGCCCTATAATAATAATATTCATGCAAATTCTCCATCTCGTCTTTAGCTTACCCATGCATACTGGATTATCTTACCTAAACAATAGATATACTGATCATACTCTACGTAAACAAATGAGACCACATACAATGTACATGTACATGTACTGAAACAGATTAATAAATGCACAGCAATCACCTATACAGTATTGGTTGCACGGATGTATATACATACATGTACATCAGTATAACTGCTAAAAAAGTTAATGTGTACTATTTAAAACCCATGCATTTGCATGCAGATCGTGTGGGATGTCAGTCTATATAACCACCATATGGGTAAAGGACTGCCTCCAATTAAGAGGGGGACCTTAACAGTCACACCTACATGCAGGCTACATTACCTGTATCAGACCCTGAAAATCCATGGGGAAGCACTTCTTGTCCAACTTGGGAAGGGGTTTGCAAAGGGCACGGCCCTCCCTCTGTTGTTTGAAGAACTGCCTTTCGTAATTGTGCCGCAAGATGCATGAATGCTCAGATGATATAACAATTCAGCTGCAAAGAAAACACTGGATATATATGCATGGTTGGACCACATCAATACATGCAGCTACCAGTGATGTATCTAAAGGTGAATTGTAGAGACATAAAGCTTCTACCCCCTACAGTGACTGCTCCAGCGCTAGCAATGGAGGACCCAGCTCATTGCAAACATTGTGGTGTGCTGAAGTAAGATGATGATGATTGATAGGTCTGACTTTTGACATGATGAGACATACCTACATCAGAAACTTATATGTGCTCTCATTGTTGGATGTGAAAACTGTCCTTTTGTATATATATTTGCGTCGTTTGTTTGAAATTTCCCCTTTTTAAAGGCGTTTCTTTACTAGCAACCGCAATCCGGATCGATCCGGATTGGGGGTGCGTCCACACTAGCTATTCATCGACCAAACCGCTGTAGGGCGTGCCGATACTGATAATTAATGGCCGCTGTCTCGAGTCCACATCAGTAAAACCCGCTGGGAATGGCTCTATAATCTATGGAATGGCATACATTTACTTAGCGGCGTACATGGAGCTACGCAAAAAGTCACCTTAGGAAAAAAGGGACACGTGACCTTGTCCTGTTACATGTATACCATTAGTACCTCCATTCGAGTCCTTAACCTAGTGCCTGTGCGCGTTTACGTCTCGTATAATTGTATGGATCATGCATGCTTATAACCTTTTTTAATTTCTGCACTAGGTTTTTCATCTTCAGGACGCACTGCTTCCACGTACGATTGTACACGCAGACCAGTGCAGTAGGCCAGTACCGGGTAGCTATCCGCCGATAGATTAACTTGTTGCGTACAACTCCATCGAGCTGTCGTTGCACATCTGCCCCCCCCCCCCCCCCCCCCCCCCCCCCCCCCCCCCCAGATCCCCACCAAATGTGCGAGTTTCCTCCAAACTCCAAAGTGAATTTATGCATTTCCCAGCGGGTTTTATGTGGACTCGAGACAGCGGCCATTAATTATCAGTATCGGCACGCCCTAACTGCATCGATTAAGGCGTTTCTTCACTACCAACCGCAATCCAGATCGATCCGGATTGAGGGTGCGTCCACACTGCATTCATCGACCTAACCGAATCGATGCAGTTAGGGTGTGCCGATACTGATCATTAATGGCCGCTGTCTCGAGTCCACATAAAACCCGCTGGGAAAGGCATTATTACATTTGCTTAGCGGCGTACATGGAGCTACGCAAAAGTCACCTTAGGAAAAAAAGAGACACGTGGCCTTGTCCTGTTCCATGTAAACAATTTCTACCTTCATTCGAGTCCTTAACCTAGTATTAGTACCTGTGCGCGTTTACGTCTCGTATAATTGTATAGATCATACAACTCCATCGAGCTGTCGTTGCACATCTATCTCCACCAAATGTGCGAGAATCCTCCAAACTCCAAAGTGAAAAAAAACAGCAGCCATTTTCTATCATGGGTACGCCCTTAACTGCATCGATTCGGTTTGGTCGATGAATGCTAATTACTAGTGTGGACGCACCCTCAATCCGGATCGCGGTTGGTAGTGAAGAAACGCCTTTAGATTAAATTCTTGCATGTGGTTCTTCGATATCGTCAGCCATATTGCAGTAGCTAATTGACCGTCAGTGACCGGATAATATTTTTTACGGTCAGCCGTAAAATTCTGACGGTCACCCTACTTTGACGGCTCAGACGGCCAGACACATTGACGGCCCGCGGCCGATGGCGGTCAGCACAAATTTTGGCAAATCTTCGCGGCTGCCGGACGGCCAAGGCTGGCCGCGGCAACACTGGTGTGGACGCACCCTCAATCCGGATCGATCCGAATCGATCCGGATCGATCCGAATCGATCCGGATTGCGGTTGGTAGTGAAGAAACGCCTTAAGTATCAAGTTTTATAGTATGGCAAACGCGTGTACATTAAAAAATAAATAAACGGAGCTACAAGGCAATGGGACGTCAGCTACTAGTCATCATTCTACAGATAACGATTGATGAGTGCAATCGTCGGTCGTACTCGTGTTTAATCACTGCCTACTGTATAGACCCCTTTCATGTGACGTCACAAGTCATGTGAATTAATAAACAAGTTGCCATGAATATTATCAGCCGCCATGATGGTGCATAGGTAGCAGTGTTGCCGCGATATATCGCGATTAAATGTTTATATGGGATCGTTCACGAGAAAAGGGACCTAGCGCATATAATAAAAAAATGTTATAAAAATGGCATTACGTTTGAATTGTTATAACTTTCGAGCGGTTAAAGCTATCAACTTCCTATTTTCGGCACTTCATACGACACCATTTATATATGGTTAAATACATTTTGGGGTCTTGAACATGCTCCATGCCAGTATAGTGACATCTGATACCCCAAGGGGTTCAAACTCGCCCTAACTTTCGAAATTCGGTTTGTACATAAAGAGGTCCCTTAGCTATTGGATTGTTCTGTTCGCTAATTTTTATGCCATCTGTTACGGAGATACAGTTGAACAAACTATGTGCACGTTTTCGCGCTCGATTCCCGCCAATGATTTGTGCAAATCGCGTCCCGCTCAATGTATGGGGAGGCGGTGGTTATATCATTGGCGCGAATAGAGCGGGAAAAAGTACACGTATAGTTTGTTCAACTGTATCTCCGTAACGGATGACACAAAAATTAACGAACAGAACAATCCAATAGCTAGGGGACCTCTTAATGTACAAACCGAATTTGGAGCGATTTGAGTATTCCTGCCAAAAGTTATGGCAAGATTGAACCCCATGGAGTATCGGATGTCGCTATACTGGCATGGAGCATGTTCAAGACCCCAAAATGTATTCAACCATATATAAATGGTGTAGTATGAAGTGCCGAAAATAGAAAGTTGATAGCTTTAATCGCTCGAAAGTTATAGCAATTCAAACGTAATGCCATTTTTGTAACATTTTTTTATAATATGCGCTAGGTCCCTTTTCTCGTGAACGATCCCATATCGCGAAAGGCGATACATCGCGATTAATCTTTAGTTATATCGCGAAATAAACATGTACGGACGTAAACAAAGATATACGGAAATAAAATTTAGAAACAAGCAGAGAATAAGCATACATGTACATTTGGGTATATCAATTAAAACAATTTACTGTTACAGTTAAACCAGTTCAATTTAAACTTTGCCTTAGAAATATACATTTGGCAATGCAGCCTTTCATGCAAGATACCACGCCCCCACGGGCGCAACCTTTAAATACCTAAGCAAAAATGCACACAAGTACTTGCTTGCTGGTTTAGCTATGGTAGGGACGTATGGCTAATGATTCTTTCACCACAACAATGGATCATGTTTTCTGAAATTGATTTCTGCTGACAGGCTGCTTGGGAACATTGCGCAAGCTATCATGTTACAGTAGCTAAAAAACAATTGAGTTTTTTGTGCCAACCAAAGCCTCCGATACGGCAGTTATGAAGGCTTTGCGATCAGCGCTCATGAAATCGTTTGTGGTAGCAAGTACATTTAGCGTAAGTACACGTATACCTGTACCATATCCTTCGTGGTTACCATAACTATTCACCCCAACATTTAATAACCAAGCGATAATTGATTATGAATAACTTAATATATCGCGATATTTATATCGCGATTAAATGCTCATATCGCGATATACATGTAGACGATTAAGGATGAAGGTTATTTCGCGGCAACATGCACTGATAAGTAGCCATGGTATTGTGCGTAGTACTAGGCTTTTCCAATCGTTCCGGGCGCAATAAAGATGCCTCGTTCTACCGAATTATTTGTGTGATCAAGAAAGGTCCTAGAGATTTAAAAAATGAGCATGAAGCGTAGGGATGGATATATTGCTGCGATCTCCAGGAAGCACATTACAATGACCACATTGAAATCCCAGTGGATTTGTTCCAAACACATTGTTTATATAGTTTTCCAGTCATCTTTTCATAGACCAGCTGTGCACCATCATGGTGTCCGTAACGATAAACATCATGAAACTAGGGGTCATCGCATCCGCGGCGCTTATACATATGCGCTATGCCCGCGCTCGCGCGCGAATTCATCGATAGTCAAACCCCGCGACCTCTTAGATAGGGAGAATCTGACAGCATATATATATATATATACATGTAATTCCATTATCTATGGTGGCTATGTGGTATAGAATGATTTTTAAAAAGCAATTCCGTAATTAACTACAATCATTGCCAGAAATGGATGACTTGTTTACAACGTTCCGTGCAATCGAGAAAAGGAGGCATCAGACCAGTGTTGCCGCGATATATCGCGATTAACGATATATCGCGATTAAAATGTTATATCGCGATTAACGATTTATCGCGATTAATGATGCTATCAATCGCGATTAAAGTATGCGGACCTTAACGGAAAATATAGGGCATGGTTTGTTTCTTAATAGAACTAGTTCGAATCATATCACATGTATATATTCACTCTATTGTCATCTTAAGCGTATATGGCTATATGCTACAGAAATTTTTTAAGAAAAATGCATTTACTGAGCCGATTTAATTTAGCAAAAGTCTCCATCTTTTTTCTGTAATATATTTTTACTGATAAAAATCTTGCCAGTGCTACAGGTACTGCTGGTGCCTTCGTTCTGACAGCTGCTACATTGAACATACAATTTCAGATAATTTTCATACTATGAACAATTTGATGTTTAAAGGGCTTACTCTTTGCCTTCTGAAGGCAACTCTATTCCATGGGCAGACTTCAAGTGATACTTCATGTTGGTAGTGTTGTTCAGGGTTGCCGAAAGTCAGGCCGGGGTCCGGCCTGTGACCGGCCGGCCTGACAGCCCCGGCCTGCCAGGTCGGCCTGCCAGGTCGGATAAATTGATGTTATTGAACAATTTATTAAAAATTCATGGCTAACCACAAAACATTATGATATTATTAAACAATTTATTAAAAATTCATACTTCTTCAGCTCCATCCCAGCGGGTGTTTTCGCGACCTAAGCTGATTCAACAGCGCCAGAGATGGAACCTTCTCCCTCAACGTTTGGAGGCGTGTGTCATGCTGAAGCACAATGCATGGTTAATTACAAGTTTTTAGATAGCAAGCGCGCTGTTTGCATCACTGCATGTTATGTATCTCAGACTCAGTTTCTGTATCTGTAGGAGTAATCAAATCGCTTCAAATTCGGTTTGTAGGTAGAGAGGTCCTATATCTATCGATTTGTTCTATTCGTTAATTTTTATGCCATCCATTATGGAGATATAGTTGACGTACGTGCACATTTTCCAGCTCGATTCGCGCCGATGATTTGGTCAAATCGCGTCCCGCTCAAAGTATGGGAGGTGGTGATTATATCATTGCCGCGTATCGAGCGGGAAAAAGTGCACGTATAGTTTGTTCAACTATATCTCCGTAACGGATGGCATAAAAATTAACGAACAAAACAGATCGATAGATATAGGACCTCTCTACCTACAAACCGAATTTGAAGCGATTTGATTACTCCTACAGAAAGTTACGTTGGGTTTGAACCTGGTGGGGTATCGAACGTTGCAATGATGGTACTGAGCAAGTGCAAGACACAAAAATGTATTTTACCCTATAGGGCAATGGTGTAGTATGAAGTGTTGAAAATAGGAAGTCGATAGCCTTTATTGTTCGGCAGATACAGCAATTCAAATGTTATAACACGATTATTTTATAATGTTATAAAACATAGGAGGAAACTGTCCCATATATAGCTAGCTAGCGATAGACATCGCGAAATTATTAATAATTTATTATAATAAGTGGGTGGATCCCGGCCTGCCGGCCTGTCAGGTCACGGTCCGGCCTGCCAGGCCAAGCTAAATGTCCGGCCTGGCAGGCCGACCTGGCAGGCCGGACTGGCCTTCGGCAACCCTGGTGTTGTTGTCATGTCTTGATACCCATTTGCAGCACTTCAAGCACACAACCCAGGATGAATTTAGAGCCTTCTTATGTATCCCAAATTATTGCCATGCTGAACTTCTATGCGCAGTACGATCCTGTCACACAAAAATTGATCCGGGTAAAAAGTGATCCGGCCGGATCACTTTTAGTTGCAATAATTGATCCGGCCGGATCACATTTGGCTGCAAAAAGTGATCCGCCTCTGCAAAAAGTGATCCGGGTACAAATTCTCGTCGATTCAAGTTTGTTTTGATAATTATATACAAATCTTAGCAATATGCCGGCTGATCGAGCGGGCTCCATTTCACCAGTTGTTGTTCACTTCTGTATAGGGACAAATCCATTGCGTATCGATCCTGACGGATAACGGCACGCATGCATGCATGAAAAAACATCCCTTTTCAAGTCTGCCAACACATGAACACAAGACAGCTAGGTCCATGTATACATTTAGTGCATGCGTGGACCGCTAGTCCGCTACTGCCAAAACTGATCATAAGGTACGCCCGGATCACTTTTTGCAGCCAAAACTGATCCGGGTAAAAGGTACGCCCGGATCACCTTTTGCAGCCAAAACTGATCCGGGAAATATATACGTATGAATGTACGTATAAGGTACGCCCGGATCACCTTTTGCAGCCAAAACTGATCCGGGTAGCATACAAAATATGCAAAAGCCACGCATGCAGTATGCCTACTACCTTATGTCACCATTAAATCTGGATAACTATTGCCAGTGGGTCCTAGATGCAAGAAAATTCTTTACTGATAAGTCTGTCAATAAGAACACTCTACAATGCTTTAGAGAACAGCTTTTAGATCAGTTTGGAAATCGTAAAAGATGAAGAAATGGAAAACATAAGCTATTTACCGGTGTCGGAGGCATGGCTGTCCCCCTGGAAAAAGTGTCCCCCCCGGACATTCATGCCTAGGCACGACTGTCCCCCCGGACACTGGTGCCTAGGAATGAATGTCCCCTCTAGGCATTAGTGTCCCCCCATGCCGGACATTTTTTCCTAGGCACAACGCGAAGGTACGGTCGGGCTACGCCCAACTAGCCCCCCTCCACGTTTTCTCGTTTACCATAAAAGTTCAACCAAACACTTAGCTTTCGAATCCTCGTAACTGCTCTGCCTCATGCGTGTATAAACTGATGTGTGCACGCGTACGTGGAGGTTTCCTTTTAGAATAGCGAGTGTTGCTGGCCATGGACGACGAAATCGTTTTAAACTCAGTTCTTGTTCAAAGGAAGGTATCCAGGCCAGTTGGATGTTCAAAAGATCAGAAACGTTCTTTTAGACGCCGAAAGCGCGTGGAAATTACAAGGTTGACAATGGCGCTCTTTATTTACAAATTGTTCCAAGATATGAGTGGCGATCAACAGTGATCAAATCGAAAGAAGAGCAGGAAAGAGTAATGATAGCTTGCATGCCACGCTTCACCAGAAGGTAAATCGTCAGGCCTGGCGCGTATCCAGAATTTCAAACCAATTAACATTGTACGTCAATCGAATACGAGCGGGGAGGGGGGGGGGGGGGGGGGGGATCATGCAAACTTGGGATAGGCCAAATACGAGCTAGCGGGGAGGGTAGGCCTAATGAATACAAGTGGGGGGAGGAAGGGAAGGTTAGTATCAATTAAGTTTAGTAAATATTATTCTATTGGGGGTTTATAGGTAACACGGAAACCTCTATGAATATGCTCCTGATCGTTGTATAGATATATGCATGCGACCACCATGTATAGAAGCATGACTGTAACTTTTGATATTGGGTGTTCACTTACTTCCAGCAAAGAAAAATCGTACAAAGTTCAAGAGTCAGTTGGCAAAGGTGTATACAAGGTTAATGGCTCTGCACTGCATGCAGCAAATATCTGTCTGACACATGAAGCATGTTTTTTTTTGTGATATCATGGTATCAATCATTATTTTATATCCACACGCGGACAAGCTTTATTATATATGCATGCACATGAATTTTCATACGATTCAGTAACATTTGTAAACATTTACACAAGAATGCCTTTCCTTGAAATGAGAGCCTTTAGTAATAACTAATTAGCTGCTCTGCACACAACGTAACTACCCTTGTACACTTGTACCAATCAGATCAAATCTTTCACATGCATATACATGTACAGTGTTCCACACTTAAAGCTTCCAAATCCAAAAAATTTGGTTTTTTGCTTGTAACTTTTCAACCATATGAGTATAAACAAAAAGGATGGGATATTCAGATTTAGCCATCGTTTCTGAGTAAGATGAACATATTTTTGTTCAATTATTAAGTGTAAACAACAACAGCATATTAATAAATCATAAACGGTTTCAAGTACTATTTTGATCGATAATTCCCGTAAGGTAATTAGCTAAGCGTTCAAATTTGGGATTCTAATAGTGCTGTATGCTGTCTATCTTTCGTAGCTGTTCGTTGTCTTAAGTCGAGCCGGTTTGATAGATCGGTCCAGTTTTGTGATTTTTCGGGGGTACTTAAGCATATGCGATGGTTCGGTCGAATTAGTTTGACTTAAGGTCTGAAATTTAGGGAACATGATTATAAAGTGCTAGTAGTATCTCTATATTTTTTAATATTTTCTGCACATCTGCGCAAATAATGTAAAGCAATATTTGAAAGCGTAAAAGCTTACGAATTACATCCTTTTTTCAATACAAGCTCATTAAGTGACGTTTCACGTATTTCCTGTACACGTCACACAACGCGGCGCTGCGCGTATAGCGCGCATAATATTACATGTACTTCTTAACACCATTAACGTACACCGGATAATGATGACATAAAAGCACAATTTCTACTATATACACCAATAGCAGTACAGACTTCAGTCATCTTGCACTTGCACTCTTTCACAGCAAAAACTGCAACTTAACTGCTAGTAGTACTTACTCTTCTATGTGATTTGTATACTTTAACTACTTTATCTACCTCACTTCCATCTGATCCATTTCTGTAAGCTTGCTCATAATCTCTACACTTTCTAAAAAATTTATAAATAAGTTCTTTGGAACAGCTTTCCAGTCCTTCAGGGACAATCTTCCTTAATGTATTAATCTTTCCATTTGCATAAGCTCTTGTATGCTTCTTTGCATGGCACCAAACCCTTTCAATTGGACTTAGTTCACAATGGTATTTTGGAAAAAACAAGCACAGATGCCCACGTTGTTCTATATACTCTTCTAAAATCGACTTTTGTACTCGAAAATCATCAAATGTTTTCAATGTACTCCTCATCTTGTCTGCATTCATTCCCCTAGTGTCAATTCCTCTCTCCTGTAAAACCATTTTCATTCCCTTAGGTCTGCCATCCTCTAGTACCAAGTGTTGAATTTCACCATTCCAAACAGTGTCTCTTAAAATTGGTTGCTTGCCACCAACACCTACATTCATTTTTTCAGCATCAAGTTGATCATCAGCTACTTTTTTATGTGAAGGGGCATTGTCAAAAAGAAATAGTCCACGTGCATGAGGATACTTTGCTTCAAAAATTTTTACAGCATTTTCCACTTGAATCATTAAACTATTGTTATTGAAATATCCATCTTTATGTACTTCTATCATTACACGAGCCTTGTTACCATTAAATTCTAAGTATCCATCACATTCATCAATAAAGTCAGACACCATTATAGAATTTCCAAGGGATTTCTGCTTCAGCACACTTGTTTGACTATCACCCCAATAATATGACTGGTCGCAATTTGCATAGAAGGTACTTTCATCATGCACTACTCTAATTAAAGGTCTTACATTAGCTGGACAAACTGGATGCAAATTGTCTGCTGTAATTGTTATTTTATCCAGCTCAAATAAAGTACTTACAAATTCTCTTCTATGCTGAATAACATCCTGTCTTTCATGTCCATCAAAATAGACACCCTTTTGATGATGAACTTGACTAAATCCAAATGAGTGGAGCCATCTTCTTGCAGTCTCAGTAGATAGACTTTGGTTGTATTCTTTATTAACCCATTCAGAAAACATTCCTGTTGTTAAGTTTGGTTCTCCCTTCTTGCATGCATTACTTCTTATGTAGCTACAGGCATGCATTTTAAACTCTTCGTCATGGACTAGTGTTTCATATTTAGGAAATTCTCCCCTTTCTGATGAAAGAATGTATTCAACTTCCTTACTTGTAATGTCCTCATTGCCATGAGACAACACATTAAAAATACTTTGCATATATGACTGCATCCAACTTCTTATGGTACGATCAGAATAGCCGCTTACCTGTGAGGCTTTGATAGCTGCATCACATATACCCTCTCCCCAGTCCTTCATGGCAGTTCCCATCAGCACAATACCTAACGCTTTTTGCAGCTCAAATGAAGCATTTTGTTCAATGAAACTCAGCAGGTAGTCCAGCCCTTTCTTGAACACCTCTTCGTGTTTTTTGAAAATTACGTTTATTGTGCTTTCTGAACACGCTGAATCAGAGATTCGTTTCTTCTGTGAAGTAAAACAGCCTGTAATTGCCGCTAGTGAATTCACTTTGCAGGTACGTTTGGCATTGTCGTTTGATGGAAAGGTTTGGTTTGCCCCCGCTTCTGCTATAACAGCCATCATGTCTCGCTTTCGTCTGCAAACAATCGAGCAGGTGGGTTGATCTATCACTACGTCTGTTTGGTTCTGAAAAGAACCCGTAGTACCAGTGGTAGCTGCAATCGACTCCGAATGATCGTCAACAAACGCCATTTTCTATTCCAAGGAACGAATAAAAGACGTTAATTTGGCCGCTTGTACGTGACGTCAGATTTATCGCAGAATACGGAGGAAAACGCTCAATTAAATAAAATGACAAGAATTTAGAACTTTTTCACACTTGTAAAACTATTTGGGGTACTCAAATACGTGGGGGAAAAAATATAAAAAATATACTAATTATATAGGGTCTACGCTACTATTTGTTTTCATTTTCAGACCTTAAGTCAAACTAATTCGACCGAACCATCGCATGTGCTTAAGTACCCCCGAAAAATCACAAAACTGGACCGATCTACAAAACCGGCGCGACTTAAGACAACGAACAGATAAGAAAGAAAGATAGCACAGAGCACTATTAGAATCCCAAATTTGAACGCTTAGCTAATTACCTTTCATGAGTTATCGATCAAAATAGTACTTGAAACCGTTTATGATTTATTAATATGCTATTGTTGTTTACACTTAATAATTGAACAAAAATATGTTCATCTTACTCAGAAACGATGGCTAAATCTGAATATCCCATCCTTTTTGTTTATACTCATATGGTTGAAAAGTTACAAGCAAAAAACCAAATTTTTTGGATTTGGAAGCTTTAAGTGTGGAACACTGTATATGCATGCGCAAGTTAAGGACTCGACGAGCGGGCACGCAGACGCAAGTACATGTATCCGACCGATTTGGTTGTATTATACTAATGCTTGTACATTCCAGGCCTGTATTTAAAGTGTAGGACATTCTATCCTAGGCACCAGTGTCCCCTCATGGGGGGACACTGGTGCCTAGGGTAGGACAATTATGCCTAGGCATAAATGTCCCCTGCGGACATATATGCCTAGGCATAATTGTCCGGGGGACAATGGTGCCTAGGAACGAGTGTCCGGGGGACAGCGGTGCCTAGGCATGAATGTCCGGGGGGACATTTTGCGGGGGGGACAACCATGCCTACGACACCGGATCAGTTTTGGCTGCAAAAGGTGATCCGCGCGTACCTTATACATACACTCATACGTATACATTACCCGGATCAGTTTTGGCTGCAAAAGGTGATCCGGGCGTACCTTATACGTACATTCATACGTATATATTTCCCGGATCAGTTTTGGCTGCAAAAGGTGATCCGGGCGTACCTTATACGTACATTCATACGTATATATTTCCCGGATCAGTTTTGGCTGCAAAAGGTGATCCGCGCGTACCTTATACATATACTCATACGTATACATTACCTGGATCAGTTTTGGCTGCAAAAGGTGATCCGGGCGTACCTTATACGTACATTCATACGTATATATTTCCCGGATCAGTTTTGGCTGCAAAAGGTGATCCGGGCGTACCTTATGCATATACACATGTTCATACGTAAATTACCAGGTCTGGATCAGTTTTGGCAGTAGCGCTAGCGGATTAACCGTCCACGCATGCACTAAATGTACATGGACCTATATATTGCATGCTGTCTTCTGTTCATGTATTGGCTGAAAAGGGATGTTTTTTCATGCAAGCATGCGTGCCGTTATCCGTCAGGATCGATACGCAATGGATTTGTCCCTATACAGAAACGAAGTGAACAACAACTGGTGAAATGGAGCCCGCTCGATCAGCATATTGCTAAGATTTGTATATAATTATCAAAACAAACTTGAATCGACGAGAATTTGTACCCGGATCACTTTTTGCAGAGGCGGATCACTTTTTGCAGTCAAAAGTGATCCGGCCGGATCAATTATTGCAACTAAAAGTGATCCGGCTGGATCACTTTTTACCCGGATCAATTTTTGCGTGACAATCCACACTAACCACATCCTCTTTTTGTGGCACGTACATAGGTTTAGCTTCTTTATTTGACATCGCCATCGCTCTGATCACACTTACGTAAGGTTTATTAATGTTTATTAATGATTATTATATCGCCGATTAAATATCACGATTAAATGCGTATATCGCGATTATCGCGATTAAAACGATTATGGGCAAGTACTTAATCGCGGCAACACTGCATCAGACGCACAAAAGGAGAGCGATTATATTTTCTCGTAACATACACAATATTATGGCAATGGCCATCCAATACACCTCAAATGGCCTCAGTACCGATCTTGTTGTACACCAATTGATTTTTTTTTACAGCTTTCCAGTTGCACTTGTATTGATTCCTCTCCCTCAGCCGTTTCTTTCGTCCAATCCGCCATTTCAATACTATGGAAACCAGTTCTATACGCATGCTCAATTGCTATCATATCCCGATCTACCACAATCGAGCCGTGACGTGCCGGGTAGCACGGTTATTGCAACCGTGCTGGCTCGGCACGGTTTTGACAGGGTTTACACGTCAAATTTTATCCAAACCGTACCGTGCCGAGCCGTACCGTATCGTGCTGGCACGGAAAAATTGTGTCGTGTAAACGGGGTATTAGGTAAACGACACGTATAAATGTAAGCCGCTGCATTTTCACTCCAGAATTTTGATTGTTTAATCATTTGAGGCCTTATATATGATATCACAAAGAAGACAGAGTATTGAGACTGATAGGGAAAATATTTTTAAACATTATCTTATTCCATACATGTATATAACATTCATACAGATGCATATTTCATATGATTCGATAAAACTGTCTAACTTTAAGTCTAAATATACATCTACCCTTCAACACTAGCTTCCTCTCTTGTGCCTTGGAGATGTCTTCACTTCAGCCTCAAATCTCTCCACATACTCCCTCACCTTCCCCGATCTTGATGCCTCTGGTGGGGTCCTTGGTTCCCCTGGCCCTATTCTGGCTTCCAAGTTCCTCACATACTCCCAGACCTTTGCCAGTTCTTCCCTTAACTGGTCCAGCTCCTTCTTCACAAGTTCTGGGAGCACAATAGCAGTTGGATCTGGGGGTGCACTGGGTATAGCTGAGGGAGCTGCTGCATTTGTGGTGGTCTAGTAGAGGAGCAGGTGTGTTAGGTGTGATGTGGCTAGTAAGTTATTATATTAGTCATTTGCTGTAGGTCAGTGGTATTTTTGGGAAGGACATCTGAATACCCTAGATGATATGGGTGAAGGGTGTCTACATTGATAACTCTTAGGCTTAAAAACTGCCTATTCCATAATGCCTACCTATTCCTTAATGCATGTGCACCTATCCCCTTTAATGCCCACATATCCATAATGCATACGTATGCCTTAATGCCCTCTATCCCCTTAAAGCCCCTATCCCTTAATGCCTACCTATCCCATAATGCCCCCTACATCCCTTAATGTCAATGCATACCTGTAGCCTATTAATACCCACATTTCACTGCATACCTCCACTGTAGGAACCTGTTGAGGTGGTGATTGTATAATAGGCTCTGAGGTTTCACATTCTCTGGGAAAATGGTCATTCCATTTGTCAATTCTCAGTCATCACCATGTACATGTAAATGAACACCACCACTACACACATCTGTATCTTTTCACCAATCTTTCTCTCCATATAAATCCTTCCTCCTCCCAAACCTCCTCCTTCCGCTCAACACATTCCCTCCTCCTCCACCTCCTCACCTCTCAGGACCACTCCCATTCCCTATAGTGGAGGTGATAGCTGTAATCAGCTCTGCACACTTCTCAGTGAACTTGTCTGCATCTGTGAAGTCGATCCACTGTTCCAACAGACCACATTAAAAACACACACCAGTGCTGCAATCTCAGACACATACAGTATGTTTCGTCCCACCTCAATATGACTGAGCTCATTACAAGTTAATAAGCTCCTTGCAAATGAAAAAGCTAACTATGTACTTAATATATAGCTGTTAGCCTGTTACTATACGTCTACAAGCAATCTGCATAGTGGAAGTCTGCCAGAATAATAGGCCCAGAGCAATCATGTGCACACAACCACAAACAGCTTGATGGGAGTTCATCTAGAAGGTGGTACGACTATCTACACTGATTTGTAAACAATCAAAAGTTAAAATAAGCAATAATTAGGAATACTGCTTTAAATGACATCATCAGTCATTCATAACAATTTTGCAACATAGACCAATTAATTATAACACCCCCCCCCCCCCCCGAGGAAAAGCATTTAGCCAAATTAGTGGGGTCCCCCTCATGTTTAGCCAAATGCAAAGGGGGGGGGGGGGGGGGTGGTGGGGGGTGGGGGGTGGTCGTGATTGGCCAAATACGAGAGTGCGGAGGACCACCACTGCTCTATATGAAAAGCGAGAGCGCTGTCACCTTCGGGCCTGATGAAAATTTTTTACAGTACCAAAACTAGCTAGAGGGGGGCAGAACTCAAGTATCGAACGGGGGGGGGGAGGGGGGGGGGGGGGAGGGGGGGGGGATAGGCTGTAATAGTCAGATGCATGGTAACAAATCTGAATATGGGATATCTGAATATCAGCCCATATCTGATAGCCTGGGGGCAAGAGTACTTTCTATTGCTCTCCAAATAGCACATACCCCTACACAAACCCATGAGCACACACATCCCATGGGCACACTCCCCATGAGCACACACCCATGGGCACACACCCATGAGCACACACACCCCATGGGAACACTCCATGGGCACACCCCCCCATGAGCACACACACCCCATGAGCACACACACCCCATGGGCACACTCCATGGGCACACTTCATGGGCACACACCCCATGGGCAAATGGATCATCACCACCCACCTGCCTTCTCTGGATGACCAGCTTCAGTCCTGGATCCACCTCTGAGATAGACTCTAACTTGGCAGTCATGATAGGCTTGCGGTACTCCTCTGCCAAGCCTAGCTACATGTACGTGCATTTGGATAATCAATGGTTTCCAGGTCGGTACATGCACAACTATATGACAGTACACACCACAAAATACAAAAAAATGGATAAGGGATATAGGGGATATGAGGAAGGGGTTTGAATCTCTTAGTAGAAGACATCTAGGCTTGTAAGGTGACAAAGATTGGTGTGTACCTCTTACTTATTACATCACTATTACCTCATCATTACATCACTATTACCTCATCATTACTTCAGTATTACCTCATCTTGACAGTATTCAGAGTTTGCAGATCTTGGTGTCATGATGAATACCACTCCTCGGCAACCCTGGTAATTAGATCAATAGCAGTTACATCATCCTAATACTCTAATTAATGGCTCACATGTATGCCATCAGCTATCTCATTCCTCCACTTGTGGCCTGCTCTGATTCCAGCCTCATCAATCCACACAGTGTACAAAGCATCATTCAGAGCTTTCTGTTTCAAAATGAAACAACCACCTAAGCACCAATCTCAGCACCAGTCATATTGCCACTCCCCCTAGCATGTTGCCCCTTCCACCTGTCCTATTCCCCCTCCCATTACTTATTTGGCAGAATAGCAGGATTAGGGGGAGGGTCAGTAGTGGAAGGGTCAGTAGTGAGAGGGTCAGAGGGGTAGATCCTAATGGTATAGGAGGAGAGAGAGGATCCAGTGTGGGACAATGCAAAGAGAGGTGTGGTCACTTAATGGAGGGTGTGGTCATTTAAGATGGATCAGTTACAGCAGTGGTAAGTGATGTTGAGATTGTAGCTTACTTTCAGTTTCCTTGCAAATTGAATGTTGATGTGAGCATAGCTCAGAAATAAGTCCTTTGACCCAACAATGTGCCTCATGTTCATACGTCTAAGGTCTAGGGGGGATAACCCTTTAATTATCTGCAGTAATGATATCTGAATACCATCAATGAGGCTGGAGAGCTTCTTCTGATCAGAGAGGTACTTCACACCCAGACCTAGTATTGGGTGGTAAGGAAGAGAAATGGTAGAGGCGTGTTATGTGAGGGTAGAGGAGGTGTTACATGTATGTGAGTGGTAGAGGGGTGTTATGTGAGGGTAGAGGGGTGTTAGGTACATATCCACTAAGTTTTCTCCTCCCCAGAGCATGTATTATGTCACCAATGTGACCTCCTCCCACCTGCCATTTCTGCAGGAGACAGCTCCAGAAGGTGCAGTCCTGTGATCCCAGCTTCTGAAAACTTCTGTCTGTACTCTGAACTCTTCTCCAGCTTCTGTGGAATGATGGACTGGGGACCTCAACAAGAATGGACTAGGGACACCAATAAAAATGGAATGGAAGCATCAAAAAGGAATGGACTGGGGTCCTCTTGAAATGTTCATCGGGAGCAAGAGCACAGGTGTGTAACATGGCATGGGAATATGTGGGAGGAGCCTTTAATGAGGGGGGGGGGGGGGGTCCTCACTGTGTGGTACTCCATCCAGAAGGAGACCTCCCTCACTGACCACATGCCTGGGTCGGGCTGGTTGTTGGCCACACCAAGGAGGTGGAGGGACTGCACAGCAGTGCTGTAAGGGACAGAAGGGGCATCCATCTTGTAACTGTGTGGTCCCCAGTCCTTACTCCTTGACAGCAGCTTCACTGCTGAAGTGTTTCAGCAGTAGTAGAGGTTGGGTCCATCCATCAGCCATATTCAAGCTGCATTACATGTACATGTACAAAATGCTATTGGCTCACATGATAGACTAAATTAGACACAACATAACACAGGTTAAATGAGATATTTGGTTTATTTGGGGCATAGTTCTATATGGATTGCCCCAGGGCAGAGGTTGTTGCAGACCTACACACCAGCAACTGGTCAGGACCACTATTGGTTATGTACAGCCACCTCCAGTGATAAGATCTTTTTTATTTAGTGCTGTGATTGGTCATATGTTGATGCAACAAAAACAGTCCTGGCCATGTGTGTAAATCCTTGACCTAAAAACTATTAATGCATAATTGGTGGAAATTTATTATTAGCTTATAAAAATCGAATTCGAATTTTAAAACAAATAAATCAACAGATGACTCATTACCAACTTGTTGAAGCAGGCATACTAGCAAAACTGTTTAGAAATAACAACCTCCAATCTATGAAGGGTTTGGACAACATTCGCTGCTTTGCTTATGGACCTCATGCACAATTGACAAATTAGAATGGTGCCCCAAAATCTTGCAGAAGCCACACCTCCTCAACGCCATGCCTCCTATTCAGGCACAGCTGGCAAATACACACATTGTAAACTCACTCACTACACTAAACATTTATAACACACACACACACATACACTCACACACACATCCTTACTCCTCTGGCTTGAAGGTCACAAGGGTGTGGATGATGGACACACAAAGTGTTTGAACTTCAAGCAGCAATGATGACAGCAACATGGCAGACGTATCCAATAGTGTCTGGATGATAATAACTTTATCATAAATTGGTCGTATCATAAACATAACCCAGTTTAATCACAGGTACTTTCCCTGGTACAAATGCAGTGGGCACACATATATGCTGTCATAAGAGACAGCCCTAAGCATGGGCCAGCCACTGCCCATAGAGATGCCATATGTCCAGTCCCTTGGCTGCATCCTCCAGAGATGCTGGCTCACCCAGCCCCTCCCCTTACCTTGCTACAGAGGAGTGTCCTGATGTTCTGCTCACCCAGCCCCTCCCCCTACCTTGCTACAGAGGAGTGTCCTGATGTTCTGCTCACCCAGCCCCTCCCCCTACCTTGCTACAGAGGAGTGTCCTGATGTTCTGCTCACCCAGCCCCTCCCCCTACCTTGCTACAGAGGAGTGTCCTGATGTTCTGCTCACCCAGCCCCTCCCCCTACCTTGCTACAGAGGAGTGTCCTGATGTTCTGCTCTCCCCCTACCTTGCTACAGAGGAGTGTCCTGATGTTCTGCTCACCCAGCCCCTCCCCCTACCTTGCTACAGAGGAGTGTCCTGATGTTCTCTGTCTCCTTTGCAAGCCTCAGTACTAGCCTTAAGGTGGTCAGCAGAAAAGGATCCTCTTCCTTTATGCCAAGCCAGCCCTAAATAGGAGGGGTTAATTAACCATTGCTGGCCCCGCCTACCCACTATACCTCCACTAGTCCCAGCAGCTGTGGGGTCAGACGTGGGAGGGGCACATCCATCCTGTCCAAAAGTACCACAGTGAACTGATGACACAGACCAAGATGGTGTGTTAGAGGAGGTACATGGCACACAGAGGAGAGCAAACCCTTTGTGTCTCCTGGTCCTCGGACAGCAGGTACTGGTCCACCAGCTCCTGCATGGCTCCTCTCCCCAGCACCTCAGCTAGCTCACACTTGACCTTCTCCTCCTTGTCCACTAACCTTCTTTTCTCCACCTTTGCAGCTCGCTTCTGTCCTTCAGCAAGCTAGCCATGCATGTACATGTAGCATGGCAACCAAGCTCCACCCAATCATGTGATCCACTCACCTTGGCATCAGCAGTGCATGGCTCAAGCAGAGAGCACACATTTCTTGCATTTTCAAGTTGCTTCTGTTTCCATTGGAGAGAGAGAATAAAACTGACGACACGTGTATTACATGAACCATAGACCCAACCAGATCACTAGACCCTGTCAGGGCACCTAGCCACACACCCTGTGCGGAAGGGATCCTTTCTATTTACACCTTCTGAGGGTCCCCCCACCCCAACTCTCCCATGGATAGAGTTAACCACACCCTCTGTCTCTCTGTGTTCTGCTTTATGATCAGCTGTCTGTGGGTGGCAGTTGTTGCCTTGGAGCCCATCATCTCTGCCGAGCGCTCAGCCATGGACAATGCAAGTTCAGCATCCCTCTAGAGTGGGCGTGGCATGAGGAGTGAGGGGCGTGGCACGAGGAGTGAGACGTGGCATGAGGAGTGAGGGGCGTGGCATGAGGAGTGAGGGGTGTGGCACGTGAAGTGAGGCGTGGCATGAGGAATGAGGGGCATGGTACGAGAAGTGAGGCATGGCATGAGGAGTGAGGGGCGTGGCATGAGGAGTGAGGGGCATGGCGTGAGGAGTGAGGGGCGTGGCATGAGGAGTGAGGGGCATGGTACGAGAAGTGAGGCGTGGCATGAGGAGTGAGGGGCGTGGCATGAGGGGCGTGGCATGAGGGGGGCGTTGCATGAGGGGCGTGGCATGAGGGGCGTGGCATGAGGAGTGAGGTGTGGCATGAGGAATGAGGGGCGTGGCATGAGGAGTGAGGGGCGTGGCACGAGGAGTGAGGGGCGTGGCATGAGGAGTGAGGGGCATGGCACGAGACGCGATAATCACTACTCACCACCATCCTTCTGCCAACATCCAGGGGCGTGCTCTTCCTGGAGTCCTCTATGAGTAGCAGGGACCTGCACACCTCATGGGAGAGGAGAAACTTGAGAAGGGAGGAGTCCTTGTTGAGGTTGTCACATGCCAAGTGCAATATGGAGCTTCCTGCAGGGTCAAGTAATTAATTAAATTAAATTGTGAATGCAGCTTTTTATTTTTATACATGCATAATTATGAAGAATTATATTAAAGATACATGTATGATAGTAGCTGTACGGTAAAACGAGAGGTGCTAGATATGAATACGGGGGTGGTTCGGCACACACAAATATCAATGGTAATACAACGATTCGACTTGATTTAACAGGTGGGTGTGGTGTGTGCCCCACCGTCTGAATGGAGCTCCGTGATGACGTCAGGGCAGTGCTTAGCACACTCGCTGAACAGCGGGACGATGATGTCGTAGGTCCCGTACAGACAAGCCACCTGGAGGGGGTTGCAGCCCCTACCGTTCTTGACCCTCATGGCCTGGCCTAGGGTGTTGGCAGTGATGTAGGCTTGTAGGACCATAGGGACCATCTCCGGGGAGCTCACGCCTTCCGCTGTCACGTGTAGAAGAGTGTTCCCCTACGCAAGAAGGAGAGCAATAATATTGTCCAGCTCGGACGAGCATGCACACATCGTCACCCAATGCCTTTAATTTACACATACATGTACCTCGCTCGTGGCGACCAGCATGTCGTTATGGAAATCATCATTTGAGAGCAGTTCTTGGAGATCGGCAAGCTGAATTACTTTGTTATTCTTGCCGTCTACAACTTTTTGAAGAGCAGTCTCCGCTGGCGAAGCGCTAGAGTTTGAGACTTCCATGGTTTGAAGACTCAGAAATTATGGGTGTGGCTACTCAGGTGGGGGTGGAACAACTAAGGTAATAAATAGTAGTACCGGTTACGTACACCCAGAAGTATGGGTCCCCTTACCGAGAGTACCCTCGCGTACCCATGCATGCTATACGGACACCAAATAAGATGTGATGCATGCACCGCATGACGAATGTACCACTTCTCAGTACCAGAGAAGGCATATATATATACTATAATAATTATAATTAAAATATATTATATATATAATTATATAGGACAAAACACTTATTGGAGGACCCCATCTACATGCCACAAACTGCACCACGTCTCCGTAGGCAGACAGCTAGGTGCAGAATACATGTAAATTCCTTTACGCGGAAACTCCCAACACTTTCTCTGACAGCCTCATGCATAGAACTTCTACATTTGAATTCCATGCACAAAATTTGAGGGTGGTAGAGTACTCTTAGTTTGAATCAATGGATTCATTCCATCTAGAAAAGAAGCTGTTCAAATTCTTATCATTTGTGGCTCTCATAAGGGCATCGTCAAACGTTGGCTGTAAAGTGACTGTCTGCATATTGCTGCTTTCATCAGTTAGGTTGAGTGTATACAGGTCACTGACTGATTAAAAGAGATAGGCCTCATGTAATAATGCTTGGTGGTGGTCTGATGAGCATTGATTTTATATCTCAGCTCAGAGTATGTTATAAATCAGTAACACATGTCTGACAGTCAGCGAGATGATCCCCAAGTGCATGCAGCACATCCTTGATGGTCCATGAAGCAACCTTAACAGCCCATGAGTCCATGAAGGCCTTAACAGTCCATGGAGAAGCCTTAACAGTCCATGAAGCAGCCTTAACAGTCCATGGAGCAGCCTTAACAGTCCATGGAGCAACCTTAACAGGCCATGAAGCAGCCTTAACAGTCCATGGAACAGCCTTAACAGTCCATGAAGCAGCCTTAACAGTCCATGCATGAAACAGCCTTAACAGTCCATGGAGCAGCTAACAGTCCATGGAGCAGCCTTAACAGTCCATGAAGCAGCCTTAACAGTCCATGGAGCAGCCTTAACAGTCCATGGAGCAGCCTTAACAGTCCTTGAGGAAGCCTTAACAGTCCATGAAGGCCTTAACAGTCCATGAAGGCCTTAACAGTCCATGGAGCAGCCTTAACAGTCCATGGAGCAGCCTTAACAGTCCATGAAGCAACCTTAACAGTCCTTGAAGCAGTCTTAATAGTCCATGAAGGCCTTAACAGCCCATCAGTGAAGCAGTCTTAACAGTCCATGGAGCAGCATTAACAGATGAAGCAGTGCTGCACAAGGGATGGAGGTTCCCTTCATTATTTGTTGCTGGAAAGCAAGTGTGGAAAGCCACTTTCATATAACAGTGAATAACCCCATCTGTATGGACAGTTTAAAATATATGACTAACCAACACATTTTCTATTGCTAATTACTGGCAAGAGCGCATAGACCGGCCATGCATTCCAGATGAGACCCTTTGCCATGCTTATGTCTTGTGGGGTTCAGCTATCTGAAATGAACATGCATGCAGATACAGTCATGCAAACACACACAACAGCTGCATGCATGTGCATGCAGAGATAACAGGTGCAGCTGGAAATGGAATAATCTAATCTGAAGAAGGTGACAGCCGCACTAAGGTGCATGGAAGAGAATTGTTGAAGCAAGGCCAAGGATGTGCTTCAGAAGACATTGATTTCTGTATGCATTAGCTCAGTGGAACGTTAATCCTTAATTGCCGCCATGCATGCTACTGATTTCACTGAGCCGGAACACAATCAGTCCAATAAAGTTGCAAAAGGATTGGAGAATGTCAAACTATGGAACAAATAATAATCTTACGCTTCTAGTTGGCTATTTCTATATAGTGTTACCCGTTCTATATTTTTAATTTTATTAATTTTATTTTTTAAATTTGTGTTCATACATGCATGTACACTCAAATAGTCTTTTAGCATGATGAGAGAACAACTATATTAACGTAGCTGCCTATACAATTAAATCTTGCCATACCATGTTGATTTGCTGTTTTGTCCGTCCTCTTTAATTTGCTGAGAGCGGATTGTGCATACTGCTGCATGGGGCAGGTTGTTTAACTTTACTCTGTAAGCGACTTACCGTTTACTAGTACTGTTTAAACCTACTGCAGCATGTGGGTATAGATTGATCATGCAATGACTTACGATTTCGTCCTGCAAATACACACTGATGTATTAAAACGTGCATGCACATGCATGATCGATGAAACAACCTGTTAACGATAAAGGATCCAAACCTTTGTCTTACCTGTGCACCAGTGTTGCCGCGATATATCGCGAAAGGCGATATATCGCGATTAAATGTTTATATCGCGAAAGGCGATATATCGCGATTAATCTTCAGTCATACCGCGAAATAAACGTGTACGGACGTAAACAAAGATATACAGAAATAAAATATAGAAACGTGCAGAAAATAAGCATACATTTAGTTATATCAATGAAAATAATTTACTGTTACGGTTAAACCAGTTCAGTTTGAATTTTGCCTTAGAAATATACATTTGCCAATGCAGCCTTCCATGCAAGATGCCACGCCCCCACGGGCGCAACCTTTTCTTCTTAACAAAAATACCTCAGCAAAAATGCACAAGTACTTGCGACGTATACGACTCGTGATTCCTCCACCACAACAATGGATCATATTTTATGCAATTGATTTCTGCTGACAGGCTGCTAGGGAACATTGCGCAAGCTATCATGTAGCTAAAAAAAAACAATTGATTTTTTTGTGTGCCATCCAAAGCCTCCCATACGGCAGTTTTGAAGGCTTTGTGATCAACGCTCATGAAATCGTCTGTGGTAGCAAGTACATTTAGCGTAAGTACACGTATACCTGTACCGTGGTAACCATAATTATTCACTCCAACATTTAATAACCAAGCGATAATTGATCATGAATAATTTAATATATCGCGATATTTATATCGCGATTAAATGCTCATATCGCGATATATCGCGATATAGACGATTAAGGATGAAGGTTATTTCGCGGCAACACTGCTGTGCACTCTCTTCTACTGTATATATCGGGTGTAAGCTCTATAGCGCAGTTTTCCACGCTACAAAGCACGAAATACAACGGTCAATATACAATAGTTATCTTACTTACCTATGCAGTCCAGCGAATCGATACTGATATTATAAATCTTAGCTTCTTTGAAGACCGCTGTAAATGAATGGAAGTTGCCAGCTGCCACCCGCGTGATCGATTCACGTGATTTCATAGTCATCATCGCATATTCACACTGTATGCTTACACTCGTTTTCCGCTTAATGTCTCACGCGTTATACAATCGTTGTGTATAATAAGCGTACGCAGAATGTAAACTCACTTTATACACGATGTCTATCGTGCGTTATACAGCTATTGTGTATAACAAGAGTATACCAGAGTAGATACGCTCGTTATGCATTCGAAGTATATACCGCGTATCCTCCACTACAGTAAAACACGTGTACACCGGGTGAATGCACCCTGTGGATAATTTTGATTTGGCACTGTGATATATATCGCGGTTACGACGGCAACACTGCAAGAAATCTCATGCTTTTCAGTAAGCGGTGCATGGCATTTCTAAAGAAACGCGCGGTACTGCATGGTCAACATACATGCATATTCTATTTTCACACACTCTGTTTTAAAACCATCAAGTACAAACATGTCTATGCACCATTCATAGCGCATATACATGTATAGTTCAGTTTGAGGCAAACAATTAACATTCTACGGCGTTCGATAGCAAAAGGTTGAATTCATGCCATGCAAGCTACTTTTCAACGTATACATACAAATGTATATAATTATAATTATTATTATATATATGGGACAGTTCACGCGAAAATGTCGTTTCGCATATTAATTATTATAATAATTATTTATAATGATTATTATAATAATGTATAATATAAGCTCATACACACAACACTTGCTATATATAAACACACTACAGTTAAGATGGGATTCTACGGAGGATAGCTCTGGCATTCGCTCTTGTTAGGCAAATGCTCAAGCTTGCGAAAAGCTCAAAAGATATCTGTGCCTTTGGCAGAGACTTGTGGATCGCAAGCCTAGCAATTATCTGAGCCAGAAATATTGAAGCTTCGTTACCCCAAGCCCCATAGGAGTCAACTACTAGAGGGGTTGAGACCCACCCTAAAGCTAAACACTTTACATCATTGGCCTGGTGTTTCCTCCTCTCCGTTGCGTCAAGGACTGCACCAACCGTTGCTCCCGCTTCAGCTAAAGTTGAAGGATTTAGCGGTGAGACAACGGAGATGTCCAGGGCAACGGGCCTTCCATGGTTCCAATGCTTCACGAGAATATCAGCAGGCCGTGACTGTGAATGGTCAGGAAAGAGCCCAGCACCAGCTTCAACTTCGATTGAAGCATGTGCACGGTGAAGAAAGTGCGCTAAAGTGTCCCTGAGAGCATTATGGCGTGTAATAACATCACCCCCACATTTGCATGTTAATGCATGGTGTCCAAGAGGGTCCAGACTGTGGGCAGGGCAGAAAGCACACTGAGAGCCCTGGGAGGTATCTTGGCCTAGCCACCACTTGACAGCTACCCTGAATTCAATTGGGTCAAGATGGAGAGCTAGGGATGTGGAGGGAATAACTGATAACCAGGATGTCGCGTGGGGGGCTGAAACTGATAGCAACCGAGCCTTGTTAGCAGGGGAGGATTCATCAAAGAGGACTTGAAAGCAATAGTCGTTTACTTTTGAAGACAGAAGCTTCTGACTGACAGGTGAGGAAACCACAGAATTGACAGATAGTTTCTCAATTATTATATGTATGTGTGTGAGTGATCGAGTGTGTTAGTGTGCCAGTACATTGTATATGTTAGGTTGTGTTGTTGTTAGCCATATATAATAAATATAATTATTATTTAAAAAATATATATATAGGTAAAGCCAAGGGTGATCAGTGACATGTTTGGAAGGCTAAACATCACCCTGGTTAGAGCCATAGCAAGGGCCATACTGGCTAGGAATGTGATCCCTTCTGACTTGAATTAAATAACAACTTGTAGTGTATTATAAATATATATATATTATTATTATTATTATTATTAAAAAAAAAAAATTTTTTCAGCTACTGAAAATTTCTTGATATGAAATACATACAATAACACACAAAACACACACAAACTACTACAGAAGCTACTAAATATATATTATATACAAAAGAAACATGAGAAGCGGTGCTGAAATTAATTCTGGCAGGTATGGAAGCCCAGCTCCATCTTCAATCTCCATCCTTCTCCTCCATTTCACTCTACTGCCGCGAATGCACAGATTTGTAGCACGAAGGACAGCAAAAAGCATTCTTGCACGCACATAGCCCAGCACTTCACTGTAAGACTTGTGCCAAATTGCAGCTATTTTTTCAGCCAAATGACGTATAAATGTCTTTGCCTCAAGACACAGTGCCCCATCAGCTGTCATTATTTTTTTTTAATGCTTTAAAAATAATAATAATAATAATAATAATAATAATAATAATAATAATACTAGCATCAGAAGGCCGTTAACAGTGATGCCTGTGCTTCTCTTCTATCAGAACCTCTAGCACCGCTAAATGAAGAAACATACCAAAAGCTGCAAATGAAACATCCTCAGGGTCCCACAATACATCTGCCTCACACCAACATTCCTGATCCTTTGGAAATAAATTCATCCCCACATGCTAGCTCTTGGTTGCGTGTCGCCCCATCACCGGCCTTAGGCTTGCATTTAACACCATCCGAATGTCAGTTTGCCATCAAATGGTGGCTTGGTATTCAGTTATGTGAGCCCGGCTCTGTGTGTGCCCTTTGCCCTACCAAAGCCCTTGAGGCTCACCACGCTCTAACATGCAAGAGAGGTAGTGATGTCATTGCGCGTCATAACAACCTTCGCGATACCTTGTATCACCTCTTCAAGAAAGCCTTATACAACCCTAAGCTGGAAGCTGGCAGTGGTCTTGGTCATGACCAGAAACAATCTAGACCAGCAGACATTCTAGTTAACAACTGGGGCTTCAATGGCAAACCTGCTGCGTTCGACCTATCTGTGTCGTCTCCGCTAAAACCTGACATAGTTTCCGAAGCGGGACACACAGCAGGCACTGCAGCTTTTGCCACAGAACAGCGAAAGATACTAGCAAATTCTGGGATTTGTGCAGAACTAGGCTGGAGCTGCATACCGCTTGTTGTCGATTCATTCGGGGCATGGGGCCAACTTGCCTCTGACACCTTCAAGAAACTTGCTTCCCGCCTTTCAGTTCAGGTTAACTCCTCCACTTCCACCACTCTGGACAGCATTTATTCGAGACTAAACCTTTCCCTTGTGCGCTCGAATGCCAGAGCATTTCTTGCAAGGGCAGGTCCCCGTGCTAAAGTCTCAGATCTCTACTTAGATAGTTGACTCATACATAGTTACATAGTTTACTAGTTAAATATTGAAATTTGTGTTTAATATGTAAAGCTAATGTTTAAACATCTAATAATAATAATAATAATTAAATTCAAAGTTTGTGGTTGCACAGCTAAAGCGCTTTCCAAAAGGTTCTGCCCCAGGTTTATCAGTTCTCAGTGCTCAACACATTCTGGATGCAATACTTCCTGGAGAAATTACTGTTGTTGACCCTCTCACAGAAATCATCAAATCAATAGTAAGTGGAAAAGTTCTACATGATGTTATGCCATTCATTGCAGGAGCCAATTTGACGGCCTTGATCAAAAAGAACAGTGACATTCGGCCCATAGCTGTTGGAGACACATTGAGGCATCTTGCTGCTAGATGCCTTTGTTCACTCCTTCAAGTGCAAGCAGCTAAGTATTTCCTTCCGACCCAGTTTGGTGTTGCAGTTCTAGGGGGAGCTGAAGCAATTATACATGGGCTTCGTTTGATTTGGGAGAACAATGCAAATCAAGATACAGCTCTGTTGAAAGTTGATTTTTCCAATGCTTTCAACTCTGTTTCTCACCAACTTTTCTTAGATCAATGTCTCCAGGTTTTTCCAGGCATCTATAGTTGGGTAAAGTGGTGCTATTCTTCTCCATCCCTCCTTCATTACAACAATCAGTTCATATCATCCTCTGAAGGAGTTCAACAGGGGGATCCTTGGGGCCCTCTTCTGTTTTGCCTGGTTTTGCATAAGCTTGTAGAAAAATTGAGAGTCAAAATAACAACATTCAAGCTAATTGCTGGTATTTTGATGATGGTAGTATCATTGCAAATCCAACAGTTTTGGCTGATATTATCCATTTGATCCAGTCAGATGGACCTGCCCTTGGTCTGCATATCAATCTGGAAAAGTCTGAGGTAGTTTGGCAATCCTCCAATGTAGTATATGACATCTTTCCTCCTCAGCTTACTAGCCATCATGTAGCAGAATTTGACATTTTGGGTTCACCTATTGATTCTTCGAAGCATGTTGCTAATTTCTTAGAGGGGAAACTCAAAAAAGTTGCGCAATTAATGGAGAAATTTGAACAACTGGAGGACCCACAAGTTGCTTATTCCCTTTTAAGATCCTGTGCCTCTTTTGGAAAGATTTCCTATTACATTAGAACCGTCCCTCCTGACATGGTTAAGGATTCCACAATTGTTTTTGATGTGGCAGTACGTTCGTGTTTTGAGAAAATTGTGTCCAGTTCCTTAACTGATGATCAATGGAGTCAGTGCACCCTTAATCTCAAATGTGGAGGTCTAGGGCTCCGTAGTGTGAGTATGCATGCTGCTGCTGCATACATAGCATCTGTCACACAAAATCGTGAAGCAATTGCCAACTCCGTCTGCAGGTCTGATGTTTATGACAATCACCAACACCTCATCAGTGCACCCTTAATCTCAAATGTGGAGGTCTAGGGCTCCGTAGTGTGAGTATGCATGCTGCTGCTGCATACATAGCATCTGTCACACAAAATCGTGAAGCAATTGCCAACTCCGTCTGCAGGTCTGATGTTTATGACAATCACCAACACCTCACCAAGGCCATTGCTACATACAACCAATCAGTGATCCCAATCCATTGCATAGCCACTTCTTCTCAATGCATACCATCACAGAAGAAGCTTTCATCTGCTATTGATGACACCGTTTATTTGTCCCTTTGTACTCCTGCCACTCTTCCACAAGACAAAGCCAGGCTTACTGCTGTAGCAGCCCCACATGCCTCTGCTTGGTTATTGGTTGTCCCCAACAACAACTTGGGGCTCTATCTCTCTCCTCATGAGTGGAGAGCTGTGACCAGGTGGTGGATTGGAGCAGATGTAAACACAGAGGATTCTGAATGCCCTTTTGTCACCAACATCAAGACAAATCGGGACACCATGCCACAGTTTGCAACACAAATGGCAAACGCATCAGTCGACACAACGCTATTCGTGATGTGATATATGGCATGGTATCGCAAGCTGCTCTTTCTCCTCAGTTGGAAAAGCAGTACATCCTCCCTGGAACTCAAATGAAACCAGCTGACCTTTTTATTCCAACGTGGTCTGCAGGCAAACCTTTAGCCATAGATATATCTGTGGTCAGTCCAACACAATCACATCTATTGCTGTACAACCACACACAGACCGAAAAGCTTTGTGCAGCTCACTGGAGGGAGGAGCAGAAGAACACAAAATATCTGGAGGCCATTCACAGTCAGAACATTCTGTTCATACCCATGGCAGTAGAAACATTTGGTGGATGGGGGTTGGAGAGCAGACCAGTTTTTGCCACTCTTGCGGACAGAATTTCGGGTCGCACTGGCCAGGCAAAATCGTGTGTTATCAATCAGCTGTACCAAAGATTGGCCATCACATTGCAGAGGCAACATGCCTGTGCAATGATTGCCAGGCAGCCATTATAAATAAGAACTTGAACATGAACTTTTCTTTTAAAATGTATTGCGTATTCTGCATGTACCTTGTTTTTTCATAATAATAATAATAATACTATTATTTTTTTAATGATCATTGCTAGGCTTGTGATTAACAGATATCTTTTGAGCTTTTCACAAACTTGAGCATTTGCCTAACAAGAGCGAATGCCAGAGCCATCTTCCGTAGAATCCCATCTTAACTGTAGTGTGTTTTATATATAGCAAGTGATTGTGTGTAATTCACTAAAAATAATAATAATAATACTAATAATAATAATGCAACAAATCACAGGCTACCACCGTGATGTACCAGAGGCTAAGCCTTTCACTTGTGAGAGCCACTGCCAATGCTAGAGCCTTGCTCTCCCGTGCAAGGTTTCGGCATTCGGAGGGGGGTTGAGGTGTGTGGGTGTGGGGTGGTTGCTGCTATGACTTTGATTTTGTTGGTGTGCTGTACGGTGTATGTAAAAATTATTGCACTCCTCCAATGACACCAAATGTAAGGAACTTGATTGGGTCTGTGTACCATTGGTGGTGGAGTCGTATGGAGCCTGGGGAAAAGAGGCTTTGGAGTCCATCTCTCAGCTAGCCTCTCGACTAGCCACTTGCTCGTCCAAGACAAAGTCTGTGGTTCTTACCGAACTCTATGGGCGGCTGAACCTTCACCTGGTACGAGCTAATGCCATTGCCATCCTTTCCCGTACCATCAGTCAAAGTGATGTAGGGTAGATATATAGTTAGCATTTTGTGTACATTGTGTTTAGTCTAGTTGTATATGTTTATATATCAGTGTATTTGTGCATGTCCATTTATCCTGTATATCTATGTAATGTAATAATTATAATTTAAAAATAAATAATAATAATAATAATAATAATAATAATAACAATAATTTGGGCAAACCAGCAGCTCTAGATCTGACTGTCACATCTACGCTAAATTCAAGTACGTTAATGGAAGACGGTGTGATAAGTGGGTCTGCAGCTCTGGCAGCTGAGGTGTGCAAGCACAATGCTAATGATGCCAAGTGCTCTGAGCTAGGCTGGACATGTATCCCCATAGCAGTGGAGACTTATGGGTGCTGGGGTGCAGAAGCCATGCAAATGTTATCACGCCTTGCCTCTCGCCTAGCCACCAGGGGAAATTGCTCCAAGTCCCAAGCTTCCTGTCTATTGTATGGCAGGCTTAGCCTGACTTTGATACGAGCCAACGCAAGGGCACTCCTGTCTCGAGCAGGATCATCTGTGGAAGATCCATAGAACTTATTGTAATATTAGTCCTTTTGTTTGTAATGTTTTTTTTTTTTTTTTTGCTATAGACCTATCAACTTATAAGGATCAGTTTGCTACTTACTATTATAATTAAGGTGTGCAAGTGCAAGTCAAGAATCATATAATGTGTACAAATTTTTTTATTAATTATAATAAAAATGAATACAGTTACGGCAGGATAAATGGACAAACAACACGATATTATCCTAACACTCACTCACTCACTCCTTCACTCACACAATATACATATTTATACAAAAAACTCTTCCTCCTGACTGCCCATCTTCATTGTTCCAAACACAGAAGCTGCATTGCCACGTTGGACGGCAACTGAGAGTCTCTGAGTGAGATATGCAAAGGAGTTGGCTTCTCCAGACACCTGCCTCAACCGATGCCCCGACTCTTTCAGTAACTCCGTTAATTGTCTTTGGTCCAAAACTCCACTTGTTTCTATTCCCACTGGTGTGAAAAAGTAGCATGAGTCAAGGTGTTTATACTTCTGCATCTTCTTTCAGTTCTTCTGCCTGTTGAGCAACTGCTCCAACTTGCTTTGCAGCAATTGTGGAGTAAGAAGGTGCAAAAGTATCCAGACACGTTGCATCCCACACCAGAAGTTGGCCACACTTCCAAGGGACAATTGAGACACCATCAGGTCGCTTCCCATCTGAACGATACAGGCCTGAAGGCTCCAGACGTGATGGAACATGTGCTGCAACCAAAGCTCTGTATATGATGTCATTGACAGATGAATGGCAGTGGTGGCGTCCTGCACTCTTTCTGCAGCTTAAGCCATGTGTGGCGGACTGAGACACCTCTGCCCCACAGTGTTGGCAGGTATGACTTTGACATAGAGGTAGTCCCAGACGGAGACCCATAGATATTCTCATAGTAGCATCATCCATACGTAGTCCCAGTGATGTAACCGGCAGGGCATTTATTATTATAATTATATCATATATCACAGTATAATGAATAAAACTTGCATGGACACTGAGATGAGCTTCCGGAAAGGCACCCGTGCATGGTTGCTTAAAATCAACACTAGAATCTTATATTAATTCGTTTATCTTTATCATGGTTCTGATGAGGTGCATATCATCACGGTTCTTGGGCGAATAGGTCCACTGTTTACAGCTCATGTGCAGGGCATGCATGAGTGTATAAATAGGATGTATGCTGGGTTCATTATCTATGACTCGGGCAATTATAAATCTCGAGCAATTATAAATTAGACGTGGTTTAAACTCATATGATCTTTTCTCCTTGTCACGCTGTACCCTCATATTTAATGTACATGCATCGTGTACATCGTCACGCCCTACATGTAACTCAAGTTATGCTCTTACCTGCATATGTGGTTGTTCATTGTTTGCCTCAAAAATATTACCACCTGGCGCCTGCTACTAATGGCAGTAATGGAGCACAGACTCGTTGTGCTTGCATGGTTTAAAAACCGAGAAAGCTCCTATACCGCGCGCGTTTCAATAGAAAAACCAGAGTTTAATCAATTTTCAGAAAGGATTGGTATCCATGGCAACGCTCTGGTACAGTTTCTCAAAATACCCGCAAGAAACAACAACAATGAGTGTATATAAAGCTCGAACGCAAGGGGTATGCTTCACGAGGAATAGTCTAAAAGCAACAGTTCCAAATATGCTTACGGGGTTGGTCGTCCTACAAGTAGCTCTCACCTTAGTGGTGGGCACAGCTGCAGGTCAGTTTATATTGCTCAGTTCGTGAAATGTCATTTTGATGAATGATCTTTTCCCCGCGCCATCTAGATTTGATTTGCGATCTGAACACTGATGAATATGGGCGGCCCTACTACACCCCACACGATGAGCCACCTCTGAATACTAGTCACGTGCACACTATCCCTCCAGCTCCTGAGGTAAATTGCAACGAAAGCTTAAGTCAGCTTTCCATTTCCCAAACCAGTGCTGAAGGAATGTGGGCGGCAGTGCAGCAGGTCTGTGGGAACCTATTGAATTCTAATGAATGTAATTTACCACCAGGTACGTACATTTATATGCTATAAATGATTCTAAGAATTGGTTCTGAATGTTTTTAAATAGGCTTCACCGGGGTTATCCGTGTACCTTACTACATGTATATCATTTTAAGACAGGCTTGTTTATTTGCTAGATTAACTAATTGATTTCCGTGTAGATTAACTATCTGTGCGTGTGCATGCCCAGTCCTCCAACGCACGCACATGTTGCAGTACCCTGTGGGAGCAAGTAATTCGTATTGACATGTGCATGTTTGCTACGCAATTATGCTATGTTTTGTGATTTTAAAAAAAAAAAGTATGAAAGTTGCAAAGTGGCTGCATGGGCTCCCCGCTGCCCCCAGATTCCGATGGGGCCCTTGCTGTAACGCCGCCCCTCTGCCAGTAAAACCGCACGACAAAATCCTGGCTCCGGGGCTGGGTAGATGCAACTATAGGTATGTGGTTAGGCCAAGCAATTAATTTATAGACCTATGTAGGTATAGCTGTGGTTGTGTGCTGAGGGCATCTGGTCTGGTGTGATGTGGGTAGCTGTGGATGTGTGCTGGTGGTATCTGGTGTGGTGTAATGGTGGTTGTGTGGGAGGTGTCTAGTGTGATGGGTGTAGTGGTTGCATGTGTGCTGAAGGCACCTGGTGTGATGTGGGTAGCTGTAGGAGGGGGCAAATAGCAATAATGGTTTCATTATAGGGATGAAACATATCCGGCTGTGAACATATACCTTACATATAGAAATCAATCATCACGGGCGACGGGATTAGGAATGGTTTTTATATACTTATGATTGTATGTCCAGACCCCTAGCTTATCCCTAACGCTGCACGATGCATTGTGATTTTTTATGACCGATGTACTTTTTTATGTTTCCAGAACCCTGTTTCGGTTTCGGATTTTTTTTTAACGCGGTTCAGTATGACTCCAGAGGGCGGCGCTGTTCTTGCCAGAATGGTGTTCTTGTCAGGTGCTCCCGAGTGAGAAAGGAGTGGCACTCTTTGACTCCGGGCGAACGCTGGCGCTACGTCAACACCGTTGTAACCGCAAGTAGAACGTACCAGACCTGCTTTAGTTTTCTGGTCAATTTGCACTATTTATTATTCACTGGTTACGGAATTCACGGAGGGCCCAACACTTTCTTTCTTCCCTGGCATCGTTGGTACATTCTACAAGTAGAAAACCTCCTAAGACAGATTAGCCCTGGTATAACCATTCCATACTGGGATTGGAGCCTCGAAGCAAATACTTGGACGCGATCAGAAGTATGGGACCCTACAAATGGCTTCGGAGGAAACGGTATTCCTGTGACAACTGGTCCTTTTAGGGCTGGTGGTTTTTACATACCACCAGACCCCAATCAACCCATAGGAAGGCAATTCAACGGGCGACCTCATAATTGCGCCTATGTTGCACTCGCGCAGAGAAATGACGCGTCTCGGTACTCAGCCTGGCATAAGAGCATAGAAAATGATCTGCACGACACAATGCACTGCAACATTGGTGGCGATGGGACGATGTGTACCAGTCGTTCCGCCGATGACCCGATATTCTTCCTCCATCACGGGTTCATCGACAAGCTGTGGGCCGACTGGCAGAACAAAGGTCCCCAGTATATGAATTTGGCGGTTTGGGCACAAAACTATAACGTAATGCCTGGAGGATCAACACCGCAGCAAGTGTACAACTTATTGAATCAACCTCAGTGTGTAAGTGTATCGATTCAGCCACCCGATCGACCATGTCAGACGGCCTGGCCCGCCAAGCAGCTGCGAGCTTCCGGTGAGTCTTCGTCTTATATGCAAACGTGCTCTCAGTCTATGATGTCCAACGACTATTCGCCGCTGAAACTGGTGGGATTCATTAGCAGACCTATTCCAGAACCCAGTGAAAAGGCTTTTAAGCTTTTCCACACCAGCCCCGAAGATCAAGCGATTGCGAAAGCAAAGGTCAAGTTACTGAACAATTACGATCGACTCTTGGAGGTATTGAGCGAGAACGGTTGTTCCACGAACACCCCATTGGTGAACCAGGTCAGGGGATCCTTGGACTTGACATCAGCCATCTATCGCACGCTGTATTTGCAAAGCCGCAACAACACCAAGTGTGAGCTCTAACGCGACGGTGATTCCCAAGCTGAATAACGCTTAAACTTATTTTTCTTTGGTTTTCAACTGTAGCGCATTTCATGCTGTAAATAGAAGCCGTGTAGTGTAGGCCTATAACTCCTGTTTTAAGCAATTCAATCGGTTTACATTTCAAGCAACTCATATTATATATTTTTATTATATATAACTGGCGACCGCGGTGTACTGCCTGTATGGCAGTGAATTTGGATGCAATGAACTGAATTTAACTCGCTGTGAAACGCGTATAATGCATGTAATATGTAAAATTTGTTATAACTCAGTTTTGACCATGCATGCAGCGTGCACTTTTACTAAACTATGAAACCATGAAGCAGATTGAATGAGAAACATATAAAAACATGGCAAATACTAGTATATGCAACGCGCATGATGGAGAGCGGAGGCTGTTAGGAGCGCTAATCAATTAAGGATAGGATTCTAGATCTATAGGTGTGCATGTAATTTACAGCCTGTACATTACGTCATGCATGGCACGAGAGACTGAGTATCGTCTAAGGTAGAAGTGAAACAGCGTCTCCACGAAGTGACAACATCTACAACAGCGATCTGCAACGAAGCCTGAGGTATCAGATATATAAATACTAATGCATGCATGGTTCGGATTTATTCAAAACAAAGTTAGACTTACACCAATGTATGAAAAATGGCTACTCTTGAATTTTATGAACTAACCGCATGCAAGTTATAGTGCATTTGCCACCTCACGCGTGACAACATCAGTGTGTGGTGGTGCCTTTCAAGGAGCCCTTTGGCACCCACGGGTGGGGTTGGGGGTTGTGCAGCTACAGTCTGTACATGTATGTTTATGAGTTCAAGTTGGCATATCATCAGGGATCCACACACACACACATTCACACACATAGACAATGTATGTCATACACGTTTGTATACGTTCCTCCCTTTTAACGACTACGTGAACTCGAATGTATATAACTCTAGCCATGTTTATACATATAATGCTTTAAACGTATAATAGTGAGATTATGAAGTGTGGATTATAGTTCCAAAACCATTTACGGTATTGTTCTAATTGTAACCTAGTGTCCAGCCGCAAACTACTGTGAGGAATGCCACGATGATCAAATTTATCGCGCTCTTATCACGCGCATATAGATGTATGAATATACTTCCGATAAATGAATAAGTCATAAATTATGAATTCGTCATGCATTATGTGCGGTATAAATGTACAGACAGCGGAGATCGTCGAATTCTGCATAGCAGCTTAACAAATGCTTCCAGTGCTAAAGCGCTTCATTTGAACGAGAACTAGTTGACAGAAGAGTTCCTAGCCGCACGCATGCAGCCTGGATGTTCAATCATAATCTACAAGTGTTGTTTCACATGCATCACTTGATAGATGCAGTAAAAAAGGGAGGAGCTAGACAAGATAGAAAACGACATAGATAAGTGCAGGGATGCATCTAGGATTTACAGCTACAACATCCCAGCCAACAGTTAGCAGCTGCAGACACTGTATCACCACCATCTGTGTCGGTAAGACATTGCAATAAACACCCCCATACACGGTGTGTGATTTTTAATGTTCACTGAATCGTGTAATGATTCCAAAATGATTTCACGTGTTTTTTTTCTGTGCAGGCGGTTAACCTCAGTTCGTGTATATAAGATCTTTGCCCCAAAAAGGGACCTATAACGCAATAATTTTCTAGGATTTTCGAGGATGCATGTGCAATTGAAATGTGCACGAATCCGTTTAATAATGGGCAAACCAATTTACAGTTGTAGAGGACCTAGGTTCCTGGTATCTCTCAGAAATAAAATCATCTGAGAACTTGAAGAAAAATAAATAAATAAACATGTGTTATAGGTCTTTTCGCGGCAACGATCCCACAGGCGCGGGATTCAGTACCAGGAAAGCACGCATGCATGTATGCATGCATGCCCGCAGAGCCAAACAAAGCAGCTCAACAATTGAACTAGGTATATGAAGAAACCTTCACACAAACCGCTACAATTAACGGAAATATTTATGGAACTGAACATGTTTCCTAGGTTACTCTATATTAGTGTATAGCAAATGCAACTCGCATTAACCATTGTAACGAATGCACTACATGACTATCAAATTAAAAACACTTTTTTCCCCGCATTTTCTGATGAACCAGATCAGACCTGTTGACACTAACGATACAAGATTATTGCCATTTCCAATGAACTCGCGCGAGCAAACCCGCGTGAATGGGATCCCTTGAAGTCATAAGTTAACCCGTGATGATCAGTTTTGTTATCACCTGCAATCGATTCAAAGTTAAAGAGTGTAATCCAATGTACCCCCCCCCCCCCCCCCCCTCCCCTTTTAAAAATTCTTTCCAGCACCTTCAAAGCAGAAACTTTAGCTACGGCCCTGCCGTCACGATCCCCATTTGCTAGGGTATCAAATTCGTAGCGGTTATCCGCAGGGTTGCCGAAGGCCAGCCGGCCTGTCAGGCAGGGTTGCCGAAGGCCAGCCGGCCTGTCAGGCAGGGTTGCCGAAGGCCAGCCGGCCTGTCAGGCCGGCCTGACAGGCCAGGGAGCTGGCCTGACCTGTCAGGCCGGACCCCTGGCCTATCAGGCCAGACCACGCCCCCTCGATGTATCACTACATGCATGCAGTATATGATTACTTTATTTGTACATATGCATGTGTATGCAAACCAATTAAATTCACTTCTTGTTCCCGGCATGCAGTATTCAGTAAGGTGCAACAGTAAACACTGTGTAGCATTGCCGCATTGGTACGTTCTACACTAGCATTATTTTTATTAGCCGGTTATTAATCATGAGAAGTAAGTGCACATTTTATGTGGCCAACTTGAAGTAGTCTTGCTAGCCAGACACAGGACTCCTGGTAACAAGGAAGGTGCATTGAAAGCACTTCCAAGTATCCAAAGTACGTCCCTCGTTTCCATTCCATCTAATTTGAAAATCCAAGTATATCACTAATTTTGAAGGAACATGCTGAGATGCATGCAGCAAATTCAGTGTCAGAAAGATCTTGGGGGGGGGGGGGGGGGGGGGGGGGGGGGGGCATGCAAGAGCTAAGTGTAAGAGTCTCGTGGCTTTGTCATGCTGATGCAACTTTTTTTACTTTTGTGAGAGATGGAATATACGTATATACTGCTCAAGCTGCCGGCAATTTCTTGGCTGTTAAAATGGTCTTTTGTTGTTTGGCACAAACTACTGAGACTTCGGCATTTTCAATGTGTCTGTCTAGAGTGGAGTGCTCCCTGGAGAACGGCTTGTGTCAATCAACGAACCCTTTCTTTTTCGATGTACATGCGGGTGTGTTTGTGCTACTGTGAAACCTTTGCAACGGCGTGAATCTCACAAGTTCCTCGGGATTGTATTCCTTTGAGCCACTGAGCAGATGGTATAGGTCAGGAATCGTTGAAACCGACGGAGATGCATGAGTTACACGCTAAGTTGATCGACATCGTAACGTTACGGAATAATTGATTAACGTTTATTGATTAACGTTTATAATCTGGCCTGCCAGGCCGACCTGTCAGGCCGGGCTGGCAGGCCGGCCGGCCTCAGGTCGGACCCCTAGCTGGCCTACGGCAACCCTGCTGTCAGGCCAGTGAGCTGTCAGGCCGGACCCCTGGCCTATCAGGCCAGACCACGCCCCCTCGATGTATCACACTACATGCATGCAGTATGTGACTACGTACATGTGTATGCAAACCAATTAAATTCAGTATCCAATTATTAAAGTATCGAGAGTTACGGCAGTAACTCTCATATAGGATTTGTGCCGTATCATGAAATCATTAAAAAAACGCGATCCGCGTATAACTAACGAACCGAGAAACGGATAGTGTAGCTCTTTTTTGCTATCGAGCCACAATGGAAAGACGATCATATTCATATTTTGTTCAAGTCGCCAAACCGTTTACTTTAAGAGAACAAAAAAGGTCGTATACGTAGTTTTCGTTCCCAGACCTTGATTTGTCCATAGTCGTCTTTATGGGTGAGTATAACTCGAGATAGGAAAGGTTTTTAAGAGCGCCATTTGCACCAAAAAATCTAGAATTTACCTACCAACTGCCCCTTGATGTCAGATATACATGTTTGGTATAAAGCGTCCGAGGACACAAGCGTTCCCATGACAATACCCACACGTATAATTAGACATTTATGGTACCATCATTCAAAATGCCTTCACGGGAACGAAAGAGGAGAAAAAAAGCGATACGAGGAATACGTCTAAATCGAGACTATGAGTTAGAGTCCTCCCAAGTTCGGTACGATGCTGATGCTGAACAAAGGCAGGCGTCTGCTCGTGACATGTACATAGCAAATCTGGAGTCGAACCGAGCTTCTAAGAGGTGGCGACAGGAAAAGAATTCTGTTGCGGTGCGAACTTCTAAGAGGCGGCGTTATGAACTGAACTCAGACGAGAAACGAGCTTCCAAGAGGCAAAACTTGTACATTGTACTTATAGTATGTACGGGTTGCAAAGTACATGTACACCTGTATACTAGTAGTAAAAAAAAAAAGTGAATGAAACAAGATATAAAAAATTCTTTCTGAGAAAGTTAGTGGTATATAGGATTTGAAGGCAATGGTGGTGTAAAAAGAAAGGGAACAAGGGATCAACGATGGTACAAATTTTTATAGTCCTATATATTTAGCAATGCAAAATTTATACACAAGATATAAAAAACATTCTCTCTGAGAAAGTTAGTGTTATATAGGATTTGAAGGCAATGGTGGTGTAAAAAGAAAGGGAACAAGAGATTCAGTGGAGATACAATGATTATTCCTATATTTAGCAACATGATTGTAATGACGTTCGATACAGTGCTAAATATAGGAGTTATCATTGTATCTCCACTGAATCTCTTGTTCCCTTTCTTTTTACACCACCATTGCCTTCAAATCCTATATAACACTAACTTTCTCAGAGAGAATGTTTTTTATATCTTGTTTCATTCTTTTTTTTTAAATAAGTGACTACTAGTACATAGGTGTACATGTAGTACAATGTAGAAGTAACTGAATACGATTGTACGATAAAATTCAGCCGTTGTAATTCCCACGTTTATTGCCTAGCAACACAATGTTTACAGTTATGTTACATTTGCAGCTGTTCCATTAGTTCGAAACTCGCGCGCCAAGCTTTCTCTCTTAGAAGCTCGTTTCTCGTCTGAGTTCAGTTCATAACGCCGCCTCTTAGAAGCAATGGAATTCTTTTCTTGTCGCCACCTCTTATAAGCTCGGTTCGACTCCAGATTTGCTCTGTACATGTCACGGGCAAACGCCCGCCTTTGTTCAGCATCAGCATCGTACCGAACTCGGGAGGACTCTAACTCATAGTCTCGATTTATAGGAGGTATTCCTCTCGTCGCTTAGCTTTCCTCTTTCGTAGCCGTAAAGGCATTTTGACAAAAACAACTTCGCGGCAAGCTAAAAGTGGTGAGCAAAACTAAAAACACAAATGAAACTCACACCTGTTCCATGCCAATCATACACAATCCACAATTCTGAAGCATTGTCATGGAAACGGTTTTAATATAGCTAACTCTCTATATTACGTAGCGATTACGTACTGATATCTTGGCGCGCGAGAACAGCTGCAAATTACGTATATTGGTTACAGGCTATATTGATACCTGAAGATGTATTGTCAGAATTTTCTACGATTTTTGGTGTAACTGGCGCTCTTTAAAACCTTTCCTATCTCGAGTTATACTCACCCATAAAGACGACGACGACGACGACGACGACGACTATGGACAAATTACGGTCTGGGAACGAGAACTACGAGCTTTTTTGTTCTCTTAAAGTAAACGGTCTAGCGACTTGAACAAAACATGAAAATGATCGTCTTTCCATTGTGGATCGATAGCAATAAAGAGCTACACTATCCGTTTCTCGGTTCGTGAGTTATACGCGGGACGCGTTTTTTAATGATATTCATGATACGGCACAAATCCTATATGAGAGTTACTGCCGTAACTCTCGATACTGCGAAAGTGCTAAATATATGACTTTTCAAAAAATTTGTACCATTTTTGATCCTTTTAGACCCCAAAGGACCCCCCCCCCCCCACCCTGGATCCGCCACTGAACACTATAGAAACAAGATATAAAAACATTCTCTCTGAGAAAGTTAGTGGTATATAGGATTTGAAGGCAATGGTGGTGTAAAAAGGAAGGGAACAAGGGATCAACGATGGTACAAACTTTTATAGTCCTATATTTAGCAATGTAAAATTTATACATACTACGAAAGTGCTAAATATAGGACTTTTCAAAAAATTTGTACCATTGTTGATCCCTTTAGACCCCAAAGACCCCCCAGTCCCCCACCCTGGATCCGCCACTGAACACTATATAGAAACAAGATATAAAAACATTCTCTCTGAGAAAGTTAGTGGTATATAGGATTTGAAGGCAATGGTGGTGTAAAAAGGAAGGGAACAAGGGATCAACGATGGTACAAATTTTTTGAAAAGTCCTATATTTAGCACTTTCGTAGTATGTATAAATTTTACATTGCTAAATATAGGACTATTCAAAAAATTTATACCATCGTTGATCCCTTGTTCCCTTCCTTTTTACACCACCATCGCCTTCAAATCCTATATACCACTAACTTTCTCAGAGAGAACAGTGGCGGATCCAGGGTGGGGGGGGGGGGGGGGGGGGGGGGGGGGGGTCTTTGGGGTCTAAAGACCCCCCCCCCCCCCCCCCGACCAGTTATGAATAAAATTAACTTATGAATAATTCATTACATGCGTTCAAAAACGAAGCGTTCAAAGAGTAGAACGCGAGTAAATTCGTGAGTTAGCGTTCCATTCATCCAAAGTTTTCAGAGAGTGTTGGGGGTGGGTCTAAAGCCAAGACCCTCCAAGACCAAGTAACCAAAATTAATTTTGCATGCGTGGTTAATTTATTAGGTCTATTACTTAGCTGTTAGTATTACCGCGCGATCAAATGGTGTGAGCAGAGAGTGTGAATTGGATGGGATCTCAGGTTCTTATCCTCTGGAACATCAAACAGGTAGTTATATAAATACTGTCAAATAGGTATATATGTTACGGCCCGATTTAAAACCCGACCCGCATTAAAGCCGGTCGCCCGCTTTAAAGCCGGTCAACCGGCTTTATAACCGGTCAACCGGATTTACAACCCATATGCAAAACTGACCCGCTTTAAAGCGGGTCGACCGGATTCCGAAAATTTATATGACACAAATTAGATACAATGCAAATTGGCTCAGGGAGCGTACAAATAATACAGCAGCATCAATGAATACAAGCCACACACACAAAAGAGCTAGCTGATCTGAAAGGCAATGACAATCACTTTCGAATACATATAACTATGTTTGTTTCGCAAACTGTTTCAACTTTTTCTCGTATGAATGACACATCCATGGTGCTGAAGGTTTTTTCCAAACACTTTGAGGGACTGTTAAAACCCTTGATGGAACCATTCCTTGCAAACTTCACATTCAACCATGTTATCATCCTCTATGCTCCGACATGTGCAGATTATTTCAAGCATCTCTGTCTCCTTTACTCTCTTCTTTCTTGTCACCTTCTTGCCAGGAAAAGGTTCCATTTCATTTCGAGTAAAGCAGTGCAGGGAGAAGGCCAACTGTATAGGGAGAAGGCCAACTGTATAGGGAGAAGGCCACCTATAGGGAGAAAAGGCCAACTGTATAGGGAGAAGACCAACTGTATAGGCAGTAGGCCAACAGTATACTATATAATAGTTGTGTCCTGTTATTAGTACATGAACATGTACATGTAAGTTGTCAAGGGAGGTGTGTCCATACATGTATGTACGAAGTGGGCCCCTAATATAAGGTTATTCTATTTGTGATAACTAATGCAAACAGTAAATGGGCATGAGCCAACCTACATGTATGAAGCTTTAGCATAGCCCCAGAACCATTATCCCTTGTTAGGCCAGTAGCTAGGGCTGGCTTGTGGTTTCCTTGTCCACACAATGGATGTGGTTGCTTTGCAAAACTTAGGTAACCACTAAAATCACTACCTATCTTTGAAGTACCACTACATGTACATGTAGAGACCTACAGAACATTTGCCAAAAAAGTTGCATGAAGGGCATAAGATGACTTGGCTACATACATGTATAGAAGGGTTAAGGTTAACACACATAGGTAACATGTTGCATGCAACTCAAATGAATATAGCGCATGGTCGCCTTTTAAAGCACAGCCTCATATGCAAATGTAGTAATATTAAATTAACCTGAACTTTTGTGTAGGTAGTCAGGGTTAGGGTTTATACCTGTATCTGGTAGCCACCAGATGAGACCATTCTTGAAATTAGTCCTGGGTACATACACTTGGTACAGGATTATGTAACAGTAGATGGTGTCTATAAGGATAGACAATAGTACATGTAACAAAGAGTACATGTACAAGTTAATGTACCTCTCCAGGCCCTTAAACAGAAGTGCTTTAACATGCATGTTCAAAGACCTCTGATGGAGCCGTCACCCAAGTTATGCATTGTATGTGTACAAAGGACACCTCCCCCCTTCTGGGGGATTTGGAGAGGTGATCCAATGCCACCACCAACACCCCTCCAGGGAAGTGAGGAAGTGTTCTCAGCACCAATGCATGCAAACAAAAATTAGCATGTCCAAAAATACCATGCGTACTCTAGTGCATGTAACCACCATCACAATAGCCCCCAAACAGCCATTCACACACCTGTTATCTGTTGTCACTGTGTTCAAAGGACTGGGGAAGTAGCCAGACCAGTAAATACTTTGGTTTGTAGTACTGCAGTTTGTAGGTCTTCATTGATCCTCTGCTCCTCCAGTAGTATGGTAGCTCTCTCCTGGTAGATTGTTATGTCTTGTTGTGGTTGTACAGCAATCTGTGTGTGTGTGTGTGTGTGTGTGTGTATGTGTGTGTGTGTGTGTGTGTGTGTGTGTGTGTGTGTGTGTGTGTGTGTGTGTGTGTGTGTGTGTGTGTGTGTGTACATGTACATGCATGTATGTGTTTGTGTCCAAATTATTATTTATATCTGATGTATGTGGATGTACATGTAAGTACCACTGTGTACAGGTATGTGTGGACATCATTGGTGTGTGTGCCCATGTTTGAAGCACACACTACACAGCTCTACATCAGCGTGTGTAGTGTGCACATGATGGAGACACTTGTGAATATGTGCATCACTACCAGTAGAGCTACTACATGTAAATTGAGTGTCCACACTGTAACTGAGCGCGCGTGACTTGCAGGAAGTGTCCACGCACGTGTGTGGTGTGTGTGTCCCACAGGTCAGCTATACACATGGTAAACAAAGGGACAGAGATGCTACACAAATGGACAATGCTCAGTGGTTCATATAGGGAGAAAGCCGACAGTATAGGGAGAAGGCCAACTGTATAGGGAGAAGCCCAACAGTATAGGGAGAAGGCCAACTGTATAGGGAGAAGGCCAACTGTATAGGGAGAAGGCCAACTGTATAGGGAGAAGGCCAACTGTATAGGGAGAAGGCCAACTGTATAGGGAGAAGGCCAACTGTATAGGGAGAAGGCCAACTGTATAGGGAGAAGGCCAACTGTATAGGGAGAAGGCCAACTGTATAGGGAGAAGGCCAACTGTATAGGGAGAAGGCCAACTGTATAGGGAGAAGGCCAACTGTATAGGGAGAAGGCCAACTGTATAGGGAGAAGGTCAACTGTATAGGGAGAAGGCCAACTGTATAGGGAGAAGGCCAACTGTATAGGGAGAAGGCCAACTGTATAGGGAGAAGGCCAACTGTATAGGGAGAAGGCCAACTGTATAGGGAGAAGGCCAACTGTATAGGGAGAAGGCCAACTGTATAGGAAATAGTATAGGGAGAAGGCCGACAGTACACATGTAGGTAGAAAGTCAACAGTATAGGGAGAAAGCCAACAGTATAGGGAGAAAGCCAACAGCATAGGGAGACGGCCAACCGTATAGGGATAAGGTCAACCATATAGGGAGAAGGGTCAACAGTATAGGGAGAAAGCCAACAGCATAGGGAGACGGCCAACCGTATAGGGATAAGGTCAACCATATAGGGAGAAGGGTCAACAGTATAGGGAGAAGGCCAACTGTATAGGAATAGTATAGGGAGAAGACCAACAGTATAGGGAGAAGGCCAACAGTATAGGGATAAGGCCGACAGTATACATGTAGGTAGAAATTCAACAGTATAGGGAGAAAGCCAACAGTATAGGGAGATGGCCAACTGTATACCTGCATGGAGAAGGCCAATGTGTAGGGAGAAGGCCAACAGTATAGCGAGAATGCCACCAGTCTAACACTACAGGAAGAAGACCAACAGTATAAGGAGACGGGCAAATTATTAACAGTCCGGGAGAAGGCCAACAGTACAGGGAGAATTCCATACAGTACTAGTATAGGGAGAAGGCCATATCTCCTCCCCCTTCACTGCATCGAATATATGCCTGTTCTGCACATACTAAATTCACACAGTATACTCACCAAAACACCTGATTCTTGAATCTCAGAAGTTGAAATCATGCAGGGCAATCCGTTTATTGCTGCCTCCACATCTCCAAAGCTAGCTACGATTGTATATTATCATTAATAATTCATCTGCAATTAACAGTTAACTAGTTGCAACGTACGCAATAACTGTAACTTAATCCCAGATGACGCAAGGTATTACGTTATGACATATTGTTTATGAATAAATTATGCGCGGTAGAAATTAATTTTTTGTCTTGATTTTACTACACGAATTGTTCATGTTATAATCATATATAACACAGACCGATTTATAGTAAATTATAAATGTGTTTAAAATTCAATTTAAAAATAAAAGCATGATGACCGCCTATGTATGGGCCATTTCTCCATATGTTTTATATGAGGGAGGGGGTATAATGTGCAGTCCTTGGCTCATACAATGTACAAACCCACATTTGTCATGTTAGCAATACCATCATCATGACAAATATACATAGACACATTTCTATACAGTAGTTCAATACCCGCGACACACTGAAGCACACACATAGGGACCCTTCACAACTGTACACTTGATTCCCCCTTCCCCTGCCTCCACAGTTTAAATTGGTCTATGACTGTGTGTGTGCATGGTGTGTGTGGTGTGTGTGTAATGTGTGTGTACAGTTTCTTTGTGTGTGTTTTAGTGTTTGCATATTGTGTGTAAAAAACTGAACTCATTTTTGGAAGGCTACATGTGAAGCCATACACTCATCATCCATGCATAGCTTCATATTGTTGGGGAATGTCAGCTACCCACTCTTGCAAGATATGTTAGGTAGATCTACATGGGGTAGGTACATGTAGTCCAGGGTAGGTACATGTATGTACATCCAGGGTAGGCCTATGTGGGTAGATTTAGGTCCAGGGTGCTAGTATAGACAGACCTACATAGGTCCAGGGTACTAATATACACCAGATAGACCTATAAAGGTAGGTGCATGTAAGTCCAGGATAGCTGGGTGCATGTTGGTCCAGGTTAGGCCTACATATAGGTCCAGGGTGGTACTGGTGGTGATGAACACTTGGGCAAAGATGAGGAGAGTAGGGGTGAAGGTTGAGGATAACTATTCAGATGAAATTGAAGTGGACTATAAAACTGACTAAAACCCGACTTTCGCACAGCAAGTACATTCACTGTGTATAAAGATAAATATATAATATTCATTATAATTATACCTTCAACAATAGGGTCATAGTGTTCTTTACGGTGGCCCTGGAAGTCGCGAGCAAACATCGTACACTTATGGGTTTTGTGGTTATACCAGGGAGCACTAGCATCGTACGTTTTTGACACAAAACATTGCAAGTATAAGACGTTTATAAAAATAACATTTTAAACACAAAACATTTCTCGTTGTCAAAACGTGGCAACTACATTTATTGATCTCATCATTTCCAACAGGGCCCATGTAGATTTTCGCTGGGAAAGAGCACTATACAGCTGTGGCCAGTCTGTGCACAATGCTTAATTGCCTGCATCTATCTGACACTTTCTCCTAACCATTCCTTTCATCCACACCACCTTCATGTGCATGCACACTCACACATATATACACACCACACAAAAACACGCATGCACACACACAAATACTTAATGATCAGGCTGGTTTTCAGTATCAATGGGGCTATAGAGCCATACGTGACAACATCAAGTGTGTGGTGGTGCCTTTCAAGGAGCTATAGCCCTTTGGCACCCACGGGTGGGGGTGGGGGTGGGGCAGCTACAGTCTGTACATGTATATCTATGAGTTCAAGTTGGTATATCATCAGGGATCTACACACGCACATGCACACACACACAGACAATGTATGTCATACACGTTTGTACGTTCCTCCCTTAACGGCTATAGTACGTGAACTCGAATGTATATCACTCGAGCCATGTTTTGTGTTTACATGTAATGTATAATAGCGTGAAATGTGTCTTAATTATGTATAATGTTTTGTGTCAAATAACGACGTGTGTGTGTTTGTGTGTGTGCATGGATCCCTGATGATAACAAGCTGTAGTGCTCTTCCCCAGCGAAAATCAATATGGGCCCTGTTGGAAATGATGAGATCTAAATTAATGTAGTTACATTGAGTGGGAAAAGCTAACACATGTATATGGCAGTTGTCATACACAAACACACATGCACACACACACACACGACATGCTATATAGGCATGCAATTCAAATGAATATGCATGGTTCATTTGAGTTACATGCAACATGTTGCCAAGCCTACACACATATACACACACACACACATACACACACACACACACACACACACACACACACACACACACACACACACACACACACACACACACACACACACACACACACACACACACACACACACACACACACACACACACACACACACACACACACACACACACACACACACACACACACACACACACACACACACACACACACACACACACACACACACAAACACAGTGTACTGGTGAAGAACAGCAGGGTCCAGGAACCCAATGTTGAGACTGAGCCAGAACCTACCAGGCGAGATGTCAGCTGGTCTGGAGGGCATGCACGTCTTCATAAAGTGGTCCAAAACCGAACCGCAGATGGGCAAGTGTGTTGAGCATACCAAAGGCAGGCACATGTGTCCAGTTTCAGCAATGGAGTCCTACAGAGAATGCTGTCACTGTTCCACTCACTCCTCACCCCTCTTCCACTTCAAAGATGGGAGACCACTCACATCCAAGAGCTTCCGCTCCACCTTTCAATCCCTGGACTGGTACGGTGGAGCTATGTGGCTACGATCCAGCCAATACAACACCCACATTGGACGTAAAGTATTTGCCAGAGCAAGCCTTCCCACTGACACCATTCAGAACCTCGGAAGAGGTGAAGCAAAGCATACCAGACATATATTGGTGCAGCACAGTTAACTAGCAATAGCACAAATTTGTGTATGTTTCTAATGCACATTATATTACATGTACCTATATGTTCACACAAACCACTCTCTGTGTGCAGAGACAGGGTTTGGGCCTGATGCCATAACATGGGAGGGGGGTGGAGTGTGCTTTGAGCCTGATGCAAGGCTTTGGCCTAGTGGTAGACTGCAACACTGCATGAAATCTTTTAGCCATGCTTTTAAGCTTTCTAAAGAAACTACTGCATGGTAAACATACATGCATACTTGTTTTCACGCACTCTGTTTTTAAAACCATTCAAGTGCAGACGAGTCTGCACCATGCATTTACAGCCATGCATGCATGCATATATACATGTATTTATTTTTGAGGCAAACAATTAACAACCAGATGCATGCAGGTAAGAGAGTGATGGGCATCATTCGACGGCGTTTGATATGGCCAGTTTGAAAAGCAAAAGTTTGAAGTAATAGAAAAGGGGGAATCTGTTTCATGGTCCGGCCAGACCGTTTATATATAGCCCGGACCATTTACGGCGTGACAGTATACACGTTTGCATGCATGGGTCCGGGGCCAACTCCATGCATAGGGAATACAGTCCCCCAGACCCATTTAAATTTATAACATTCCTTATATCCATCCGCGTATTCCCTATAAGGGCTTGCACATTTCTTTCAAAAAGGAATAGCCAGTGATGGCATATAGTAGTATGTAGCTTCTGTATATAACATTTAACCACTGAATGAAATACGCCTACAACTAGCTATTCAGTTCTGGCCTGGCCAATATCGCGCGATGCAATCCTGCATGCTACTTGAACCTGCTTGCATGCATGGACACACTGTAATTCTGCAGGCATGACATTATATGAAACCATAGCTGCTTAAAGAATGCATGCCATCGTATATTATGCATACATCACAAAGTATCAGTATAATGAATGAAACTTGCAGAATCAGATGGACACTACAATGAGCTTTCAGAAAGGCACCCATGCATGCATGGTTGCTTAAAATCAACGCAAAATCTAATTGAATCCTAATCTTCAGTTATCATGGTTCTGATGAGGTGCATACATGTATATCATCACGGTTCGTCTAATTCGGCGAACGTCAGTCGTCAGCTATGAGTTCGGTTTACGGCTCACGTGCAGGGCATGACGTGGGCAATTAGACGTGCCCCACTGGTTTAAACTTCCTTGTCACGCTTTATATTACTATATCGTGTACATCGACACGCCCTATGTATAACTCGTCTCATGCGTCGTCAGCTATGCTCTTACCTGCATATGTGGTTGTTAATTGTTTGCCTCAAAAAATATTACCGACTGCTACTAATGGCAGTAATGGACTTGCATGGTTTAAAATCCGAGAAAGCTCCTATAGCTACCGCGTTTAAATATAGAAAACCATAGCTTAATCAATTTTCAGAAAGGATTGGAATCCATGGCAACGCCCTGGTACAGTTTCGCAAAATACCCGCAAGAAACAAAAAAACAACAACAATGAGTGTATATAAAGCTCGAACGCAAGGGGTATGCTTCACGACGCGCGGAATAGTCTAAAAGCAACAGTTCCAAATATGCTTACGGGGTTGGTCGTCCTACAAGTAGCTCTCACCTTAGTGGTGGGCACAGCTGCAGGTCAGCTTTTATTGCTCAGTTCGTGAAATGTCATTATCTTTTCCCCGCGCCATCTAGATTTGATTTGCGACCTGAACACCGATGAATATGGGCGGCCCTACTACACCCCACACGATGAGCCACCTCTGAATACTAGTCACGTGCACCCTATCCCCCCAGCTCCTGAGGTACTTGATTGCGACGAAAGCTTAAGTGAGCTTTCCATTTCCCAAACCAGTGCTGAAGGAATGTGGGCGGCAGTGCAGCAGGTCTGTGGGAACCTATTGAATTCCAATGAATGTAATTTACCACCAGGTACATATATATATACACTTGTTTTTTTTTAAATGGTTCAGAATGTTTTTAATTTATAATCGGATTCACCGGGGTTATCCGTGTACCTTGCTAAATGTATACCTTACTCCACAATTGCGTTTCTATGTACTCAATTATACGATCATTTTTTAAGACATGCTTGATTATTTGCTAAATTAATTTCGTCAAGTTTCGTGTATCGAAATTTGATTAGCTATCCGTGCGTGCATGTGCTGACACAACTACAGAATGGTGGGACTTTTGAACGTAAAAGTTGCGTTCAAACAACTGTAGAGTCCAAGGGCTAAGCCTTGGCTGAATTTGTTTGATTTCAGCACGTTTGTTATAGTGGCAGTATATTTCGTAGAAAGACACCGATGATTATATGGCCGCTCGTGCTACAAATTGCTTTCCCAGTCGGGGCTTTTGTTTGTTAATCTTATGTTCACTTGTATTAGTCGGCACTATAACGTTCTAAGTACTCCTTTAGCAAGGGCTCAGTAAGGCTGAAGTCACTTACTATACTATCTATGGTCGTAGTGTACATTCAAAGTAAGCTGACTATAGCCTTACCAACCATTGTTTATGCGTCAGAGTAGAGTCCCTGCTGATAACAAATCAGGTGTTTGAAGCACAGAATACGTTAGTCGTGGACGCAAATTTGTGTTTACCGGCGTAACTTAATTACAGTGGAAACCATCGCACTTGCTCCTATAATTTTTTTGTACTGATATTTTTGTTATGACTGAATTATCCACACATGCGCACGATGGTCTATGTTACGTCATATGTTGTATATTTAATTGGTATGCTACGACGGATGAACAGATTTTGCAGTAACGAGATTGGTATTAATTGCATGTCGTTACACTTGGCGTAGTCGTCATGTTGGAACCTAGCGCAAAGGAAGAGGCGATGGAAGTAGAGGGAACCGGAGCCACTGCTGTAAAGATGAAGGGTTATGTTCGGCCGCTGGTTTCGCCAGACGCATTTTCTGGGGTAACGAGCTGGACAGACTGGATAGAACATTTTGAGGCAGTGGCGGTGCTTAACGACTGGGATGATGTGGCTAAGCTCTGTTGGTTGCCCGTCCGACTCTCAGGCAAAGCTCAGATGGCGTGGAAGCGGTTGAGCCCTGAGGTGAAAGCTGACTACGAGGCGGCGAGGGAAGCTCTGGAGAAACGCTTTGAACCTGAGAGTAAGCGTTCATTGTATTTTGTTGAGTTCCAGTCTAGGGGACGCAAGAAGGAGGAGACCTGGAGCGACTTCGCGGACGAGTTGCGGGTCCTGGCAGACAAGGCGCTCCCTGAAATTGAGGACAAAGCAAAGGAATTGCTCACTGTTGAGCGTTTTCTCGGTGAGCTTACTAATCCCCAGGTTGCCTTCGCGGTTCGACAGAGGCAGCCTAAGACATTAGACGATGCTGTGGCCCGCACGCTGGAGACCGAGTCTTACCTCTTGCGCGGAGCAAAGGATGCTCGAGTGGCTGGCGTCACCTGCACAAGGGTACCGAGTCCTGAGTCTACGTCAACTGCAGCAGCCCCTGAACAGGAAACTCTCCTGCAACTGCTCCAGTCACTATCTCTGCGGATGGAAAAGATGGAAAAGACAATGGAACGCGGTTCGCCACCCTCACGGCAACGAACTCGGCGAGGAGACGAAGCAGGTACACCACCTACATGTTTTAAGTGCGGTCAGGTGGGTCACTATGCAAGAGGTTGTGCGGCAAAGGGTGGCCGCAGGTGTGCGAGGGCGTAAAAACAATGGTTCCATTGGATAGTACAAGTACATGTAGTTTTGTGAATCCAGCTTGTTCACACTTTGTGTCTGCCATAGTGATGGAAACCCAGCTGAAGTTTATGGTAGACACTGGGGCAGCAGTTAGTCTCTTGAGTAGTAAGGTCTGGTGTGCATTAGGTGGTGAAAAGGTGTCAGGAGGTGAGGATGGAAATTACGGCTGGCACTGAAGTTCTTGTTGTAGCGTATAAAAGCAAAATCCTTTCAAGCCTGTCTGCCTCAATTCTCCATGTATACCTCTTTCTGTCAAGGGTTAGCTTCAATTGGGAAAAACACGTTCAGAAGGTGTACTTGACGCTGGAACAGCCAAATATTTTAGTGCCATCTTTGCTAAATAATGCTCCACCAGTCCATGACATTATTTACACGCCAACTAGTGGATTTTGCTTTTAGGTCTCGATCGACGAAACTCATCGTCTACCATCTCTTTGATCAGCAGCCAAACGCTCTGCGTCGCGTTTATCAAAATCATTTAAGTTTTAAAAAGCGGCATCCAATGCATTTGTTGTGCATGTCATCTCCGTTCAATTGGACCATAGATACAATGATATAATTGGACATCTGCAGGTGCATCATCAGTACCAGACCAGAAATATTCTAAATCTCTTCCTTGAACCTTGCATGAGCCTGTCTGTGCTTCTGGGAAGTTATCAATCATGATAAATTCGATATCGTCAGCCATATTGCATTAGCTAATTGACCGTCAGTGACCGGATAATATTTTTACGGTCAGCCGTACAATTCTGACGGTCACCCTACTTTGACGGCTCAGACGGCCAGACACATTGACGGCCCGCGGCCGATGGCGGTCAGCACAAATTTTGGCAAATTTTCGCGGCTGCCGGACGGCCAAGGCTGGCCGCGGCAACACTGCATGTCATATAATTATAATTATAATAATATAGGGACGGAATCGCCCATGCATCTTAACGAGCGAGTCTCGTAGTCACACCTATACATATTATGTAGTAGCTAATCCACAGCAGCGGTTCTATTAGCTCGACCTTCGCTATCCAGTTGAAGTTCGATGTTGTACGTCTGGCTAGCGAGACTAGCGTATACCAAGAATTAGATTGATAGCGAGTGTAGAGCTATTACATTGTATATCCACAATACTATCAGATGGGTACAAATCTTGGTATAGGCCTAGGCTTGATACCCGACCCTCCGCCAAAAGGCTACGCCCAACTACTATACAATGGATCAAAATGGTTAAATAACAGATCACGAGACCTCTAGAATGCATCCTATGGCAGGGGCACGAGTACAACTAAATGTTTTGAGTTGCGCATGCGTATGCTTAGATCACTAAAATCGACGATAGCTGTAGTTTGGAAGGATTTTATGTAACAGCGATGCCTATTCCTAACTTCCCTGCCATGCAGACATACAATGCATTTATTAAAAGACAATAACAATTATATATTTTAATAAATTAATTAGCAGTTTTAATAACGTGATAAATCTCTAAAGTACCTAGTGAGTTTAATGGTGCAATTAGATTTTTTTAATCACAATCGTACGCAGAGTTATGCATCGATGTCCACAATTTCTGGACATGTGGCAGCACGAATCACACTGATGAACAAGACATGTTGCAGGAACAAGACGGATTACATTTGTCCTCAATTCGATAAAAGCAGAGGACAATTGAAGCTGTTTCTGTTGGGCATCCACAATGGGCTCCATGTGGCGTATTACACGTGTAGAAGGTTCCAAATTCAGCTTGAAATGAGCCACAAAAAGTTCCTGTTTCTAGCTGGAAGTGAGAAATTTATATAAACAATTGTAAACAACTATTACAACTTACTGAATATTGCTTCTCTAAAGTGTAAACACAGGTCACACAGATTGATAACTTTGCCATCTGTCCCAATGACAACCTTTGCAAATGGCCAATATTTAAAAGGGTGATTGATACCAGGTGGCAATAGCAGAGTGAAATCTCTGAGGTCATATAATGAAGTAGTATTATCCAGGTCCGGAGCATTCAACACAATAGACCTCAACTCTGAAGAACCCGCATGCTGTAAAATGATAATACTATCAATGCAGGAGCAGAACTATACTGACCTTTTGTAATGTACCAGGTTGATCAATTTGCTTGTCATGCTGCACAGATGTTCCTCCATGATAGCGTTGCACTCCCATAGAGTGATAAAGTGCTATGAGATTATCTCCACACCTATAAGATCTTAGAAGTAAAAAATACATGGAATATGTAAATAGTTTAAAGAAAAGGTTTTGCAAACCTTTCAGAAGGGGAATAGCTACTTCCTGCAAATGCAAACCTGATGCTCTCCTGAAGCAAAAAGCTATTAGCATGCAATATCTTTGCTAGGGCTTGCCTGTTACTGTAAACATTCCTGCACTGATCTGCGAATTGTAGCTCTCACATCTTAGGATAATAATCACTTAATTAATGCATAATTTTTACATGAAAATCCACAAACCTTTCTGTGTTATAACAAGATGTCAGACCAAACATCCGCATATGTTCAGGAAGATGAAGAAGCAAGTGGATTTTCGACTTCCTCCGTAGAGTAGGAAAATGCTGTGTACTAGTAGCAACAAAATTATGAACAATGTTTTCATAATAACCCTAACCCATACTGTCGGGATTGACTCTGTCACAGTAAGCGATTTTATAAACACCTGCACGAAGTGTTATATAAAGAATTAGGGAATATTGTATAAATGCTCAGGTGCTTACCTTTGATAATGCTAGCCACACTTCAATCTCAGCAGGAGCCAGGAATGGTGAAAGGACAAAGAGAGCCATCTGTGCCAGTGCCTTAAAATTCCTACCAACAAAAGACTTGTAATACTTTGCAATGTTTCTTGAGATTCTACTGACCAGTGAAGCCAGATGATGGAAATGCCCACAAAGAGTGTTTTTTTTATTTTTTGACAACTTAGCAATCGTTGCCCACAGAAGATGCTTGTATGGTCCTAGATGAAGTGTGTGTAAAACATCAAGTGGCTAGCCGGCAGAAATAAGAGGGATATAAGTATATCAATATTATACTGAATGATAAGCATACCTATGTAGATTCATTGGGAGGTGAAGAAGAGCATTCTCTACATCAGTAATACCATGCTGTTTCCACAGATCTTGCTTCTATCTCTTTGTCCGAGAAGATTTTATATGCTGGCTTTGCATGAGATAGAGTTATACTTTGTTGCTTACTGCTACAAATAATATTGAAGGTAGACCTAACATCAGCATTGGAAAACAATGTAAAACATGTGGGAAAAGATATACATGTACATGCACATCTTCCTTACATTGCATATTCTGCAGAACATATTAGAGGTACATGTATAGCCCCCATGTGACTGCACAACTGTGAAGCACAAGGATTGTCACAGAGGTAGCACAAAATAGGTGCAACAGCTATCACATCACACTGCAGTAATAA
>OX442425.1:7788458-7883441 GCA_949361645.1 Spongilla lacustris
TTTTTTTTACATCTAGGCATCTAGGCCCGGGGGGACCCACATGCCTAGGCAACTGGGTCCGGGAGACCCAGTTGCCTAGGCATGTGACCCAAAATGGGGGGGGGGGGGGGGGGGACCCATATGCCTGTGACACCGGGAATGCCGCCCCTCTAGTTAACCCGCATCCCCCCACCCCATGACAAAATCCTGGATCCGGGGCTGGTAGACGGGACATGCCCATGCAACTAGGTATGTGGTTAGGCCAAGCCTATGCTGTGCATGGTTGTGTGCTGAGGGCATCTGGTCTGGTGTGATGTGGGTAGATGTGTGCTGGTGTTATCTGGTGTGATGGTGGTTGTGTGTGAGGTGTCTAGTGTGATGGGTGCATGTAGTGGTTGCATGTGTGCTGAAGGCACCTGGTGTGATCAGTGTGGGTCGCTGTAGGAGGGCAAATAGTAATGGTGGCTTCGTTCATATATCTACATGTGAACATATTATGGTGAGGTGCACGGACGGGAATGCATGGTTTTTATACTTATAATTGTATGACCAGACCCTTTATCCCTGAGGCTGCACGATGCATTGTGGTTTTTTATGACCGATTTACTTTTTCAGAACGCTGTAGCGGATCTTCTACCGCAGCTCAGTATGACTCCAGAGGGCGACGCTGTTCTTGCCAGAATGGTGTTCTTGTCAGGTGCTCCAGAGTGAGAAAGGAGTGGTATTCTTTGACTCCGGGCGAACGCAGCCGCTACACTAACACCGTTGTAACCGCAAGTAGAACGTATCAGGCCTGCTTCAGTTATCTGATCAATTTGCACTATTTATTATTCGATGGTTACGGAATTCACGATGGGGATTTCTTTCTTCCCTGGCATCGTTGGTACATTCTACAAGTAGAAAACCTCCTAAGACAGATTAGCCCTAGTATAACCATTCCATACTGGGATTGGAGCCTCGACGCAAATACTTGGACGCGATCAGAAATATGGAACCCTACAAATACGGGCTTCGGAGGAAACGGTAATCCTGTGACAACTGGTCCTTTTAGGGCTGGTGGTCCATACGCCCTAAACCCCATACGAAGGCAATTCAAAAGGCAACCTCATAATTGCGCCTATGTTGCACTCGTGCAGAGAAATGATGCGTCACAGTACTCAGCCTGGCATAGGAGCATAGAAGTAGAGCTGCACGACACAATGCACTGCAACATTGGTGGGACGATGTGTACCAGTCGTTCCGCTGATGACCCGATATTCTTCCTCCATCACGGGTTCATAGACAAGCTGTGGGCCGACTGGCAGAACAAAGGTCCCCAATATATGAATTTGCCGGTTTGGGCACAAAACGATACGGTAATGCCTGGAGGATCAACACCGCGGCAAGTGTACAACTTATTGAATCAGCCTCAATGCGTAAGTGTATCGATTCAACCACCCGATCGACCATGTCAGACGGCCTCTCCCGCCATGCAGCTGAGAGCATCCGGTGAGTCTTCGTCTTATATACAAACGTGCTCTCAGTCTATGATGTCCAAGGACTATTCGCCGCTGAAACTGGCGGGATTCATCAACAGACCTATTCCAGAACCTAGTGAAGAGGCTTTTAAGCTTTTTCACACCAGTCCCGAAAATCAAGCGATTGCGAAGGCAAAGGTTAAGTTACTGAACAATTACGATCGACTCTTGGAGGTATTGAGCGAGAACGGTTACTCCACGAACACCCCATTGGTGAACCAGGTCAGGGGATCCTTGGACTTGACATCAGTCATCTATCGCACGCTGTATTTGCAAAGCCGCAACAACACCAAGTGTGAGCTCTAACGCGAGGGTGATTCTCAAACTGAATAACGCTGAACTTTTTTTAAATTGCTTTGGTTTTCAACTATAGCGCATATCGTGCTGTATAGAAGCTGTGTAGTGTAGGCCTATATCCGCGGTTTTGTGCAATTCAATCAATTTACAATTCAAGCAACGTGTATCAGTTAATATTATTGTATAACTGGCGACCGGTGTGCTGCATGCATGTCTGTGTGACAGTGCATGAATTTGGATGCAAGGAACTATAAACAATACAGCCAAATTGTTCGACGATGCATATCTCCGATTCTTTCTTGTATCTGATCGGGAATCTTCATTTCTGGTGCAACTCATAATCCCTTTTTTTTTAAACTGTTGCATGACTTGCATCCTATAAATATAGCTTCAGATGTTAAGCTTTTTAACTTTTCACGGATTGAAAAAAATATTTTAAAAATTATGTGGATACACCAGGGACCTCTCATACATGTATACAAAATGTGACTTGTAAGCTTAAAACAGACTAGTTTGTCCGAACCACGCGTACCATATAGTGAGGTGCCTCAGTACAAGATAAATTTGAACGCTTAGCTACGTTGTTTACTTAATCGTACACAACATTTCATGTACAACTGAAGGTGATGGCTGAACATAAAAATCTGGCAAATTTTCTCATATATAGCCTGAAGGGTTCAAGCCAAATCATTTTAACACCGCATCCACGGGAAACGCGGTGAAATTTGGGGGTATTTGTGGATATTGATAATTCCATTCCTATCCTTTTTTTGTCTGGAAAAAATATATAATCAGAAAGCTCACCCATTTATAAAGACTAATTTCTACTTTTTTTTGGAATGGTGCTCTATAAATAACTCCCTGTTATATGAAAATGTCGAACGGGTACATAGTTTTTGATGTGGGGTAAATGCTCTCGGGTACGTATTATCAAAATTGCACTAAATATGGACTATAGGAGGGTGTATAAATTTCTTTTTCAAACAAGGCAAAGCTTCTATTCCACTCGTTTTCAGCAGTAAGTTAAAAGACATTTTCGCTCGCGGTAGGCAGGAGGCGTGATCCGCTCATCCAAAGTGCCAGCGAAGGCAGGTTTTGCAAGTTCTACCAAAACATCCAGTCTGTACCCGTCTGGATAGAGATTTAGTAAGAGAGGAAGAAAGATTCTTAATGTCCGCCCACGTAAAAATTCACTCCCGGTAATGCGGTTTTCACATTTCACTGCATATGATTATCACTCCGACCGTGAGAGTTGATTACATGTATTTAACTTAGAGCCCAGGAGCGTACGCAGGGGGGAGGGGGGGGGGGGGGGGGGGGGGGGGGGGGGGTTCGAGGGGGTTCGGACGAACCCCCCTTTTCATCTAGAATATGCTAATGCAATCAGTGAGAGGTTTTTTAGCGCCCTACGGAGACTGAAGACATGGCTGAGAAGTACAATGAAACAAAATAGATTTCTTAGACCTTAAACAAATTGGCAATGAGTTTATTAGTCGTAATTCAAGCAAGCAGCACATTTTGGGGCGATTTGTGCAATCTCACTTTATTCATGATGTGGAAGTTATGAATATAGATTACGCCCCCACATTTTCAGCACCCCCCAAAGCAAAAAAGTTGTCTACGGCACTGCATCGATATCCCTCAACAAAATACGCGGTGCACGCGCTGTGGGCACGGCAATTTAAATACGTTTGCGCTCTCTGCAGTAAAGTACATTGGGGTTAATCAAACACGCTATGTACTCTTTTACAGCAGCACAGGTGAAATGCTGGTGTCCGGTACATAGTGATGGGATAGTTAAAGGTTTTTGACAGTAGTTAAGTTCCAGTTAATTAATGATGCTCCGTTTGTTGTACAGTTAAGTTAAATAATTTATTACCTTTTCCATATTCTTTCAGTTAAGTTATAGTTAACTAACCTGGTTTCTGTCACAACCCAGTTAAGTTAAGTTGACAATTTAGTTAAACAGTCACACGAAGTTTAATATATAGTTCAACTGAATTGGATTTTTTGCATACAAGATTGCGCTCTTTGATTTCTTTCTGCTTCAAATTGCATAGCTGCTCTAGAAAATAAATGCTCAGAACTGGCTGAAATAATAATATTTCCTACTAGAAAATAAAAGTTCTGCTCTTTTCTTTTGATACAAAACTCCAGTGGATCACACTCTTTAGTCACTGATATTATTCCATTTCTGGGTTAAGTATATTGGGCCAGGATTACGTACGTTAAGACAAGATATACAAATTTTAACTTAGATTAAAATTGGTATTGTAGGATTTTTATTTATAAAAGGTAAAGAAACAAGGGATTATGGAAATTATACATTCATAAATTCATAAAAATTACAGTCCTACACTGATGTACATTTAGCTAGTTGAGGCAAATAGATTTGCTAAATAAAATAGGAACATTAATTAATTTATAATGTATAGCACTCCGATCCAATGCGGGGACTGAACTTCTGAGACTACTCTCTCATACATGTACAGTATCCTCAATTGCAAACTGGACAACTACAAAAGAACACTTAGTGCCTAAACTATTATAATAGGTACTTACAGTGACCATCCACACATTTTTCGTAGCATTTCACTTCTAGTTACATATCTGCTACACCCTTTTAAATCTAAATATATTTTCTGGCCAAGGGTAAAACGGAGTCTTTTTAAAATTGGGAATTTTGCTATTAACTCTATTTGTGTTAGGAAACAAGGATCTCGAGTTTATTTTTCAAGTGTCGTAGTTCCGTCATTGAAAGTGCGCTCGCAAAACTGCAAAAAAATTCCAACCCAAACCACGTCCTTTCGATTGTGCAGCAGCACCTGTTTCTCCATCTCTTGCAGTTTTGCAAGCGCACTTTCAATGACGGGACTACGACACTTGAAAAATAAACTCTTTCCTAACCCAAATAGAGTTTTAACTTTTATGGCAAAATTCACAATATAAAAGGCTCCATTGCCAAAAAAAATGTTTAGATTCAAAAGGCAGAAGCAGATATGCAACTAGAAGTGAAACAGATGGTACAAAAAATGTGTGGAGGTCACTGTAGGTACTTATTATAATAGTTTAGCCACTAGGTGTTCTTTAAGCAGTAATTGTTTTAATATTTAAACCATTACTAATTAGATAAATACATACAAGAATAAGAACCAAAAGTATAAAGAAAACATAAAACAGGTTGCACAACTTAGTCCATGTAACCGGGGAGCCCAGCTCCATCATTAATGTCCATCACTCTCCTCCATTTCCTTCTAGAGCCACGCAAACAAAGGTTAGTTGCCCTAAGAATGGCAAAGGACATCTTTGCTCTGACCCAACCCATTACTTCACTAAGGGATTTTTTCCACATGTCAGCAATGCTGTGGTTCACAAACATATCCTGGCATCCACTATGACATTACAAATGGTGCACATGTAATAGGCTGGGCAAATAATAATGATGTAATGTATTGCGCATGCGTGTTGGGTGTGTGTTCCTTTTTCGTCTGTGAAATATTTTGGAGACTCGTGTGTCGTCAACGGTTGTAGTTCGGGGGTTTACATTGGCGTAGTCGGCAGGATATGGCATCGCAAGACACTCCGAATACCGGGAACGTAAAGAAGCGTGGTCCGGTCGCGCAGCCGTCCGAGTACTCCGGTGCTGGGGACTGGCACACATGGCTCCGAAAGTTTAAAGGGCTCGCGGAGATGTATGATTGGGACGAAGCGGAACAACAAATTTGGCTGGACTGTAAACTGACGGGACAAGCAGCTCTGACGCTAGAAACGCTGGATCCAGACACTCGAAAAAACTTCGAGACAACTGTCGAAGCCCTAACTCGTAGGTTTGAACCAGAGGCGAAGAGGCTAGTATACCAGGAGAAGCTGTGGGCCTACCAAAGGAAAAAAGGAGAGGACTGGGCCTCCGTGGCAGAGAACTTGAAGGAGCTCGCTACACGAGCAAACCCAGAGTCAGAGGATCTGGCCAGTGGGTTTGCCATGTCCCGATTTCTCGTGCTACTTGAAGAGGACAGTGATCTCGCAATAGGAGTTCGTAGGAGTGGGCCTAAAACACTTGATGAAGCGGTACAAGAGGCAATCAGGCTAGAATGCATCAACCAGGCTGTGCACAGACGAACCGTCCACGTGAGTGCTCCTGTTAATGTTGATAGGGGGCTACCTTCACAGGGAACAGACCTAGCCAAGAGCATTCAGACACTAGCTGAAGGGATAGCGGGTCTTAAAGCCTCCCAAGAGCTTAGTTTTGCAAGTATGAAGAGCTCACTGAGTGAACATGAAAATCGCCTGCGGCAACTAGAATCAGCACGCAGTGGTCGAGCCACGAAAAGAGAAGGTTGCTTTAAGTGCGGGCGGCATGGCCACATAGCTAGGAACTGTAGGACTAATAAATTTAATGAGGTCATGTCAAAAGATGAGCGTTCTGATTACCCTTACAGAGTCATAGGGGGGGCTAGACAGGTATGTGAGGTACCCGGTAATGGAAGGAGTCGAGTGCTGACAATTCCCAGTAAAGGTCCTGGAAATTGTTTTATCCAAGGCTATCTGGCGAATGTACCCGTCAGTTTTTTAGTAGATACAGGAGCGGACGTGTCTGTTGAATCGGAAGGTGGAGAGCTGGATGCATGGGGAGGAACGGAAAAGCTTATTGATGCATCTGGGCATCCCATGAGAGTTGTAGGAATGAAGGTGGCATCAATTAGACTTGGGAATGGAGAGTTCACACATCCAGTGATTGTTGTGGAAGGATTACCTATGGAGGCGCTCTTGGGAATGGATTTCATTGTACTGAATGGTTGTGTGTTGGACCCTGCTGAGGGGAAAATTGTGGTCAGGAGTAAACCAGGCATGACTCTGCCACTGGAAGGAAAGGCTCCAAAGCGTGATCAGGTAAAGAAGTACACCACAGCCTGTATCACATTAAGGAATACCATCAAAATACCACCCTTGCATGAAGTGGATGTTTGTGGACTAGTTGGGAGAGATTTGGAGCAAGGGCCTTGGCTGATAGACTCGACAAGTATGTCCAAGAAGGCGGCGATCCAGGTTGCAAATGCTCTAGTCATACCAAAGAATGGAACAGTACCGGTGCGTCTGATGAATTCCAGTTGTGAGGCGATAACGGTGTACTGTGGAGACTCTTTAGCTAGGATGGAGCTACTGAAGAGCAGTGAAGGGGTGACTGTTGGATCCTTGACCATGGAAGAATGTGGCGAGCCTTTCTGTACAAAACCTACAAAGTCAAGGATTACTCCAGAGAAGGAGGAAAAACTCGGGGAGATAGCCCAAAGGATTGCTGCAGGATTCAGTCCAGAAGAGAGAAAGCGGGTGTTTGATGTGCTGGTTAAGTACGAGGCAGTGTTTCCTCAGAAGAAGGAAATAGGAAAGACAAAGGTACTGCAACATCATATTCACACAGGAGAGGCACAACCAGTTCGACAGAGACCTCGAAGAACACCATTCCATCAGCGAGAGGAGAGCAGGAAAGTGTTACAGGATATGCTAGACAAGAACATAATTCAGCCATCTTCCAGTCCTTGGGCATCTCCTGTAGTCCTAGTGAAAAAGAAGGATGGGTCGCTACGATTCTGTGTGGATTTTCGGAAACTTAATTCACTAACACGTAAAGATGCATATGCGCTGCCAAGGATTGATGATACGCTCAACTCATTGGCAGGTTCAAAGTGGTTCACTACTCTGGATCTTGCAAGTGGCTACTGGCAAGTTGAGATATGCCCTGAGGATAAGGAGAAGACCGCATTTTGCACTCAGGATGGTCATTTTGAGTTTAACGTTATGCCTTTCGGATTATGCAACGCTCCGGCCACATTCCAAAGGCTCATGGATGTCGTACTAGCGGGAGTACAATGGTCATCTTGCCTAGTATACCTCGACGATATTATTATCATGGGGCGATCGTTTGATGAGCACCTGGATAATTTGAGCATGGTCCTTTCCAGACTTCAGGCAGCAGGGCTGACACTAAACCCAGACAAATGCAGGTTTTTCCAGAAGAAAGTACTCTATCTGGGACACATAGTGTCAGAGCAAGGAGTGACTCCGGACCCGGAGAAATCAAAAGTGGTTACTGAATGGCCCACACCTACTTGCCTGGTAGAGTTGCAAGGATTCCTGGGTCTGGCAAACTACTACAGACACTTCATCCATGGATATGCGGAAGTTGCCAAACCCTTGCACGAATTATCCAGAAAAGGAAGCGACTTCAAGTGGACGAGTGATTGCATGAGTGCTTTCAGTGCTCTAAAGACAAAACTCACTTCAGCTCCTATCTTAGCATACCCCGACAGCTCCAAACCCTTCATCTTAGATACAGATGCAAGCAACCACAGCCTGGGAGCAGTTCTATCCCAGATTCAGGATGGTAAAGAAAGGGTTGTCTGTTTTGACAGTAGGCTGCTCAGTAAGGAGGAGCGAAACTACTGTGTAACTAGGAGAGAGTTATTAGCAGTTGTGGTCTTTACTAATAAATTTCGTTACTCACTAAGTCGATACGAGGACGTATCTTTCATGAGGGAGGGCTATGTAATAGGCTGGGCAAATAATAATGATGTAATGTATTGCGCATGCGTGTTGGGTGTGTGTTCCTTTTTCGTCTGTGAAATATTTTGGAGACTCGTGTGTCGTCAACGGTTGTAGTTCGGGGGTTTACACACATAATTATTGTATTATAAATTTAGACGGATTGACAATGGAACAAAAGATTCCTTCTGCCTGAAGCGTATAACAAAGATATGTGCATGCAAGCACCTTTGGAAAATGGGAGTCAGCAGAGACTTGCATCATTATCATTAGCATGTCTACAAGTAAGTATACCCAATTGAGGCAAAGTAAGAATGCCATTATACCTTGGACCGAGAAATCTTTAACTAATTCATTATATCTAGTTAAAAAATAAAACCAGTTAAGTTAAGTTATCGTGCCTAACAATATGTACTGAATTAAGTTATAGTTAACTACCACCTGGCTATACAGGCCGGTATAAGTGTAAGTTAAGTTAATAACTGCAATAATTGACTTAACTGACCCAAGTTAAGTTTAACTATCCCAACACTACCGGTACACTGGCTCTTTTCCAGACGACATTCTGAATATCGTATATGTCTTGATTGAACGGTGTTCCACCAACATGCAAGAAAGTCATTTGTGTTCTTTGGTGAACAAATATTTGAAACACTTATAATTCCTATCCACCGGCATTGAATGATTTGAATCTTTCCCACCAGTGGGTGTGGAGTCACATTAGAATTCACCTCGTTCCCAGTCCCTGTAATAAGGGACGTGTAACTGCTGTTTTCATGTTGGCATAAGCAGCTGCTGATAAGCAATCAAACTGCATGCTAAAAGTGTATATAGATATGAGAAACTGATTTATCTGACCAATATCAAAAATCGGAAAAACCTCGAAAAACCCAGGTAATCGTTGACAAATAGTGCGGGCACTAATTGCCAAAATCAATTTAATGTTTCTAATAACCGATTTTCAAATTGCTATTAACCTGAAAAATCGATTGGACTTTTTTTCATAGTCGAAATAATCGATTTTGATTTATGAAAAAGGCGGTTACACACTCTAGTTCATAGGTATTTTTTTTTTCCAGAAAAAGCGACTGCATGGATATATTTTTCAATGGTTTTATTTCTGCCTAAGTGGCTTCCTACAAGTACACATATACAATTACCTTCAATCCCAGCATGACGTGACTCGAGAATGCATCTTTTCTCGTCTTCTATTCTAACACAAATCAATCTTCCCACCCTTCCTCGTCACCTTCGCCTTTCTTTACTCTTTTGAAATAGAGAACTCCACAGTCGAACCTGAAGTTTTGGCGTTTGCGCCTTAGATTGTCCTATATGCCTCTGACACTGGCAACTGCGCTTTACCTAGCTAGCTAGCTCAGGATAGAGTGTCGTTCTCAAGTTAGCATTTATTAATAAGTGACTCTCTCCGCTAGAAAAGAAGCAATATCAAAAGAAATTATCGAGCTTATACATGTAACTAGCTGCATGCTGCATGGTCTAAAATGTCACGCAAATGAAACTGAACAGTTACGCAAATAAAACTATCGAAGATAGGCGAGAGAGGCAGAACATTTTTTAAAGCACGTAGCTCATAGCAGCCAAATGGGAAAAATCATCTGCAGAAACGTGTGCATTTGTCAGAGCTCGACTTTTATATGCCCTGGTTCGAGCATCAAGCTTGCGACTAATTATAAGGGGATCTAGGGTAAAGTGGTTTTATTGATTGTCGTTGGGACTTAACATAATTGATTGAACATGGAAATGCAGGCTGTGAGTATCAATTCTGTTGCATTTCCCATTTCACTTTACTAGTAACACGGCTACTATATATGTTCCATGTTACCACGGATACTTGTAATTGTGAACAATACAGCCATGAAGAAAGCAGTATTAAATTTTAATGTTGATATACATTTCCCATTGCACCTTAACATGCCTAAGGCTTATTTTTGCCGTTTCAATGGCAGTTGAAAGAAATTCAAATACATGCATATCTGCCTTCAACAAAAGCTCTAGCTACATCCACTTGATCTAGCTTCACAACAGGGTTGCCCAACTCTTTAGCTGCCTGTGTAACACACTCGCTAATAAATATAACCTTTTCCGCTCCATGAAAATTATAAGCGAGGAAGAAACAGCTGCTGAGAAAGCGTATCATTATCTTGCATCAGCCGCTAATTGGGAAATAAATGAACCCACTACATGTAGAACGCTGCAATCCCTGTTGCACCAGAAAATATATGCTTGCAACCCGACCTTCCGACTAAACGCGAAGGTCGTGCCACGCCCAACTTGTCAAACTATATTGGTGCGTAGCGGAAAGCTCAGACAACATGCAGAGCGGATATTGCACATGCAGAGTCCCATGCATAGATAATAGAGTACTCTATCATCTATGGTCTCCTTCTGGCTCTTCCGATCTGATTCGATTACATTTATAAGAAAAAAAAAAAATCCATGCACGGTATACTGCAAATGAACTATACATATGTATAGACAATTACTTTAGTATCCAATCCCTTGCTCCCTTCCTTTTTACACCACCATTATTGTCTTCAAATCCTATATACCACTAACTTTCTCAGTGAGAATTGTTTCATTCATTTTTTTATCTCAGTGAGTCTGTCACGTACTGAATCAGTGTGACTTCTTTATATGACTGGCTGATAGGCTTGCAACCCGGCGGTGTAACCATATCTATATCTAGTTAATAAATAATTATAAAGGTTACTAGTAGTCTTGCCACATTCAATAGCGGATGATGATGCGGATCCGGGGTGGGGGAAGCTATAGCTTTTTTACCTTGTCTAATTAAATATTCATAGTAAAGCTGCTAAATATGTGCGCGTGCAGTTGTTTCATTGATGGCAGAGAACACGGTAGGACCACCTAAAAGGGCTAACTTAAATGTATGAAGAGACCAGTAGTGTCGTATTTTCTAAATGAATGAACATTGCATGAGTTCAGTACTACGTACTTGTGCAATATTCCCAGTGGTTGGTGAGGATGGATGTAATGGTTGGTGGGGATGTGGGGATTGATGTACATGTAGTGGTTGGTGGGGCTGCTTAATTAAAATCATTAATTGGAAACCAAAGCATTTCATGCCGGCACAGACAGACAACAAAGCCAAGAGTCTGAGCATAAAGGCTCTGGCAAATTAGTGTATGGGCATTGATATTCTTTTTTTTTTTTCCTTTCAGTCTTCTGCACTGCACCGCTTTGTTAATTTCATATCTTAAAGCCAAATTTATTTTGGACCTCCCATAAAGAAATAACTAACTGAATATAAGATTACTACTTCATATAACAAATCATTGAAATTAATTGACTGAAATAGCTTCAATTAATAACTGATTGAAATCAAGCACTCTGCATTCAAGATATTGTCCTTCAATTCAGGTTACATGCAAGGGACCATTTAATCATGTATAGCCTGAGCTTCTAAGCAAGCTCGATGTTATCAAATTGATTTTCATACATATAACCCATACTTACGGGGGGGGATGGGTAGACTCGTACCCAGACCCTGATTCCCACAGCTGCGGTGATGTATCCCAGATGGTTACATCACCGCTACGTAGCGGTGATGTACTCCATCCGCAGCTGTGGGAATCAGGGTCTGGGTATGAGACTAGGGGGGGGGGGGGGGGGGGGCGATTGTCAATGTACAATCAACCCAAATATCGGAACTACGATAAACGGAGTAAAAGCCTCAGTGGTTGCAGATTAGACACTGTGTCGCGTTCGCGGACCTTTGCGTGGGCCTAATAAAATGGATCCAGTTTCTCAGACTCTGTCAAGCTTACTGTTGGCAGGTTGGTTTGATCAGGAACTGGACTGTGAGTGTCAGAGCGGGAAGGAAATTGAATGACTCGTTGCCATTTTATTATGCATTATTGTCTCTAGGCAACCGCTGAGGTTTTTACTATAGTACCCCGGACATGACGTAGTTCCGACAAAGGGTCGTCTGATCTGATCTGAATGGAAGGGGCACTAGGATCTCGCTCTACAGTTAGTACTATCGCCTGAGATTATTTTTATTTCCACTCATGGATGACCTGTACTGTGGTGACAGAGTATAGGGGATGGGAGAGATATGGTGGATAGGAGATGGAAGATATGGTGTCACTGTATAATAGGGGCCGGGGATGGGAGATATGGTGTTGTAGTATAGTATGAAAAATGAGCGCTCGAGCAGGTCCCTTTGTGGTCTGGGCCGCTAGCCGCGGCGCAAGCCAGCCAGCCGGACTGTAGAAGTTTCCAGAAAGAAGTGTTGTCTATATATATTGTATAATGTGTGCATGTGTGTTTTGGAGTTGTTTGTCCTATCGGCTGGTGACCTTGGTAGCTTCTAAATCGCGTCCGCGTGCCCCCATCCTGGACCTCCGTCTCCCTGAGGTCTAGGATACCACAGGTGTACACATGTATAGGGATGGGAGATATGGGATGGGAGAGAGAATATTCATTGTTCAAGCAAACATATTCAATACCATGCTCACTCCATATATAGAAAAGGTGCAAGTACATTACCATCCCTTATAAAGAGGTGCAAGGTTTGTGACCTTTTGAAACGTTGATATTTCCCACCAACAAAGAAATCTAACTACTAGCCCCCTGACCAACTGTTGGCCTGTAGGTAAGGTCAGTTAAATAGAGTACGATGCTGTGCTAATACATAAAGGTATCTCTAACTGTGTGTCTCCCATCTGGGTCCCCATCATGCATCTAAACTAGTTGATGGAATAACAGTTTGCCAAAAAAGGGTCAGGCGGCAACCTGGTGACAGGCTATGCCCACATCAGGCCAGGTCTGGGACCAAGGTAGCGCTGGCTGTGACCAGACGTGCCATTACCATGACATGACGGTAGAAGCCCGATGGGTGCTGCCCATGTGTAACCCCCACAGGTTAAAGTAGGAATTGCAATGTCAGTTTTAATGACATTGCAATCCAATCTGCTCATCTTCCATAACTTGAGGCTCCTGCTGTATGTACACAGGAGGAAACTAGAGCACACAAGTGTAGTATAAACACAACCTCCTGGCCATTTTCCAACTACTGGACTTCCTTTAAGGAGGACTTCCTTTAAGGTGGACTTCCTTTAAGGAGGATACATGATGCCCCTGATGTCTTGCCATGCCCATGTGAGGGAGAGGAGAATGTATGGCCAGGTATGCAGGATTAACACCTTCAAAGTAAAACAGAGAGAGAGAGAGAGAGAGGGGGGGGGAGGGAGGGAGGGAGAGAGTGTGTTGTCCGGAGGTATACCCCAGAATGAAAAAAGACCCCTCCCCCCAACATCCTATGCCTCAAGGAATGTAACAGCTGGTAGGCTCCATTATGTGCACACACTACACTGCTGACAATTCGCTGCCTCTCTCCAAACCATACACGTGTTTGCAAATAAATTGTTCCACAGCACTGCAGTACAATAAAAAAACAATTAACAAACAAAACCACAATACATCATAGCAATGAGATCATGATGGGGGAACGCAGACGGACAGGAGTGATACAGACATGTGTAGATAGAGGTGATACGCATACTGATATAGGTACAGAAATCACACACATACAAAGAAGTATATAGAGGACAAGTGAACTGAAGAGCATCAACATAAATGATTTTTAAAAAATTCACAGAGTATTGAATATATATATATAAAAAGTGCAAAGTGGACTCAGATGAACTTTGCCAGCTCCTCATTGACGATGATGAGGGCGGCCATGGCACTGGGGACCACATACAAGCGAGGCAGCAGCCCTTTAAAAATAAACTTAACCCCTTCATTTCGAATTATGCTGACAAAAATGGATGAACAGGTCTGATATGTGTCCCCTGTAGAGAATGGTTTGGGGGAAGGGGGGGGGAAGGAAGGAGGGGGAGGGGAGGAAAGAGGGGAGAAGGGGAAGGAGGGGAGAGGGGGTGGAAGAAGGGGAGGAAGGAGGGGAGAAGGGGGAAGAGGGAGGGGGAGGGGAGGAAGGCAGCAGAAAAGGTAAAATTCTATAGGGTCAAACTCTCTGCCTCACCTAGCTGTCGACCTTGCATTCTGGTTTTGATCACATCAAAAGGGCAGGACACGGTAGCAGCAACCATTCCTGCAGTCAGCCCAATACAGTGTCTGGGCATGAGAGAAGGGGGTTCCCCGTCGTGGTACTGGGTCCACAACCTCACTCCCCCTTCCCTGACAGCAAAGAAAGTGCCATTGAAGGACATGTCTCTGTACAGTGTGGCAGTCCACCCCAAATAGAGCCCCTTCAGTCCAGTCTCCCGGACCACGGTCATGAAGCCTTGTCTCCTAATCTGTGCCAGCACCATGGCGCGGTCCGTTGGACATCCTGGGGGGGGAAATGGATCGAGACGGGTCCGGGTAACGGCAATGTTTGCAGATGCTACAAACAAAACAGATGTCCTTAAATCTTTCTGCCTTCCATTAAGCAAGAAAAGCATTCCCACACCAGTTAATTATTGAGGTACGCGGTGTCTAGATTACCCGCCCCTCCCACACCCTCAACCATACACCCCCGAAACAAACAAAGCCGGCTTAGCCCCCTTCTTAGCCCTCTTGCTCTTTGACTTACCGACTAGCGTCGTCACAACCCCACCGGCTGCTCCTGACACACCCCAACGCGCCAAGAACGACAGGTGGCCGGTCGCTTGTTGGTCCGCCCGGTACGGGGCGTGTCGATCGATCCAGTGACCCACCACGTCCACTACTTTAAGTTTGACCGCCTTTTCTGGCATCACGCCGAGCGTGCGAGTGGTCAAACCTGTTTCAAAAACATGTAAATAAATAAAATGCACTCCAAAGGTCACATCACACCTCGGTAGAGGAATGTGGGACTCTTGATCGTGTTGCCGATAAACTCTTTGAGCCGGAACTGCGGGCCGTAGTACATCATCTGAGACTTGAGCGTGTACAGAGGATGGTGCAATACGTGCACCACGCCAGCGGCGATGCAGCTACGCACGAAGTCCCGGTAGGTAGAGTGGCTAGAGTCGTGGGACATTTTCAAATCCGCGGTGTGCTACCAGCTGACGATCGTACGAGCCATTATTGTCACCTTAGTAGTAATCAACTGGCGATCTGCATTACGTCAGTTGTTTATAATTTCGAATAAAATTTTGAAATTACGCACATTTCGAGGAAGCCAAGTTCGATATAAGGGAGTTCCTGGAAATTGAGATGACGTGGGTTTGTCTACATGTAGTTGCTCAGTACGAACCGCAATTTTTCAAAGGCCCTATAGGCCTATTGTACACTGGCCTCTCTTGCGTACAACTTCCTGCAGTCGAACGTCATCAGTCCGCGGGACCTGTACGTACGTGCATGCTGCGTACTTGGTGAGGGCAGTTGACATAGCCATCCTCCTCAGCAGGAGTGCGTCAAGTGCCCTATGTTTGTCATAATAATTATTTATTTATTTTATCGTAGGTATTATAGTACTAAGGGGATTGGAAACGCATCACGTGAGCGCATGATTGTGCGTGTACACTCCTCGACACGGTTATTATTACCCTTAAACCAACGAAGACTTGAAAACTGCTGCTACTGTGTGATTTGTTTTCGTCCTGAAACGTCATATTACATCTTCCTACGTGTCTGTAAGCCATTCTTTAACTGGCACGGCTCTTTGCTCTTATTGTTTGCTTGCTGAACGTAGTACCTTACGCGACTCGGTTACGGACTGTACCTTTTATTTTTGACCAGTTCATCCCAGCGCGATTCTGTTACTACTACGTCGTTGGTAGGTCATATCTGTATGCCTTTCCTTAATTTTGTGTACGGAGGACTGTTCTTTTGTTCGCAACCTCCATTCTAGTAGGCCTACGTAAGAAGCGTAAATGGAGTTACTTTGGCACTGTACCTTTTTCTACGATTCTACAGGTGCTGGCGCGCTAAACGTTGCATATTATAGATGTGCACAGTGTGCTACGTGCCTATTGGCTGTCATAACCGTATCGCCTTAGGAGAGGTAACGAAGCTAAAGAGAGAAGCATTTATCGATTTTTGATTATTTTTTAAGCAATGGGTATAAGTGTGTAGAAGAACGTATGCTTGTCCATATACCACTCGCAAAGATGTGAATCCTGACGTCTTGGTCCCTATAGTCCATAAAACAGCTGCTGCGTACGATATGAATTTTTAATTGTAGGCTCTGGGAGCAGTTCAGCAGACATGGAGCACAGGGTAGAAAGAGCTCGAGAGCAATTTAATTGCTCTGTTCCTGATAGTAAGGCAGTAGCGGATTTCTCAACCATTATGGAATCCCCACCAAAGCAGGCTTCAGTCCTTGAAGACCTAGACCAAGCAGCTCTTTGGGAGGCTTCTCCACCTACTACCAGATCGAGGCTTTTGGCTGTGACTGCCCCAGGAGCTTCTGATTGGTTAAAGGTAATTCCATCCCCCGGTCTGGGTCTGCGGCTGTCCCCAGATGAAGCCCAAGTTCTTATCAAATGGTGGCTGGGCCTTCCACTCTTTGAAGATGGTGCCACTTGCCCTCTGTGTGGACCTCAGGAGCCCCTGGATAAGCTAGGTCACCATGCCACCACATGTAAAAGAGGACCACATGTTTGCCGCTGTCACAATGTTTTAAGAGATGTTTTATTTGAATTTTTCAGTCGGGCTCTGCTTTCTCCTGAGCTGGAGAAGGGAAGTGGCATGGACCATTCGCATTCCCAAACCCGTCTAGCTGATATCCTGGTTCCATCGTGGTCCATTGGAAAATCTGCTGCCTGTGATGTCACAGTTGTGAATCCGCTCAACCCTAGCTTGATTCTGGGAGCGAGCACAATTGTGGGTTACTCGGCAGCAGAGAAAGAAGTGGTCAAAATGACTAAGAATGGCCCGAAGTGTGCAGAACTTGGGTGGGAGTGCATTCCCCTGGCTGTAGAGACATATGGTGGTTGGGGAGAGAAGGCCCAGGAAATGTTCAACCGGATCAGCAGGAGGTTGGCAGTGGGCTCAGCCTCCAGTGAAGCCGGGGTGAGGCAGGACATGTATGGGAGACTAAGCCTGACCTTGGTGAGGGAGAACGCTAAGGCTATCCTGGCAAGATCCAGCTGGCCTGTTAGCTGAACCCTTATGTGTTATAATGTGTTAGTATGAAGTTGTATTATAATTACAGTGATATGTATACGTGACTAATTAGATTCATTGATCCGTTTCCAATGCCCTTACTTTTTAAATATCTATGATTTTATATATATACATTTCAACAGCAACAGGTTAGCACAAACGTGCACGTGAAATCACATAGCCCGCGTCGGCTGTCTAGCTAGCTAGTTAGACATAGTCTAGTAGTATATAGCCTAGTAGTAGAGGCGATTTAAAACAGGGGCAGCGGAAGAGGTCGTCGTTAATCATATTAGCCTGCGGATGGATTACATCACCGCTACGTGGAAGTAGATTGGTTTTGACTTCCAGATGCAGAGCACCCGTGACGTCACAATACGAGTGCAATTTGACATGGTTAACTATAAATGGTAGGGCAGCTGTGTATCCCGCTGGAAAACAAAGGTTATGTTTGTGGCGAACGAACGACAGGATTACGATAAAAAGGCGGAGCTTCACCGCCACTCATCCGCAGCTGTGGGAATCAGGGTCTGGGTACTAGACTAATATGGTAGTACACACAGCCAAAAATGATCATAATGCATCAGCAGTGATGAGACAAAACATAACGTAACAGCGATGATGCCATCGCTGTTACGTTATGTTTTGTCTCATCAATGGTCAAATCCCCATACCTGGGGGCAGTCCCAGACAATCCCCAGTTTCCGCACTCAAATGCCCCTTATTCTGTCACTGGAGGGATGGGGGGCCAATGATAGGTGCATTACCACTAGGTTCGGTATTATGTTGCTAGACTCTGTTCTGGAACATAGTGGTGATGCACAAATTATGCAATCCACCTAGTTGGGCGTGGCCCGCCCTTCGCGTATTGGCGGAAGGGCGGGCCACGCCCAACTACAATCCACCCACTGCTGTGACGTTTTTGGGTCTGGGTAATAGGAGACTAGTAGCGTTCTGCATGGACGCTCTTCAGAAGGTCAGAATGGGCCGACAATGGGGAAAGGTTCAACTTGCCGATCTCCAAGAGCTCCTTTCAAATGAAGACTTTCTTAGCAACATGTTGGTCACTACGGATGAGCTGGTACGGGATATGTTCAAGTCATTTGTGTACAGTGTCTCGATTATGGCGGCCGTCCGTCGATCGCGAGTCTCTGTCTATTCAGAGATAATATATAAGTATTATCTCTGGTCTATTATACCTAGGCCCTAGAACAGGCCGCTCCCACTTTTTAATAGGAATCCCCTCCCCCTCCCCCTTGGAGCGTGACATAGGTATTTTTAACTTCGGATGTACAATGTACATCCATATCGATATCCTAGGAATTCATGTAGGGATTTCCTCTTTAGTATGCATTTCGAAGTGAGACCCAACCCCCCTGCCGTCGTCCATAGACCTACGTAACTGTATAACCCTAGCATAACTCCCCCCCCCCCCCCCCTCCCCCTTCCAAAAAAAAAAAAGATGTATGTACATGTACATGTACCACAGTATGAGCAGTATCATTATATCTGCAATATAGGGCACACTACTGCACGTGATAGCAGAAGGCGTGAGCTCCCCTGAGATGTTCCCTATGGTCCTACAAGCCTACATCAATGCCAACACCCTAGGCCAGGCTATGAGGGTCAAGAACGATAGGGGCTGCAACCCCCTCCAGGTGGCTTGTTTGTACGGGACCTACGACATCATCGTCCCGCTGTTCAGCGAGTGTGCTAAGCACTGCCCTGACGTCATCACGGAGCTCCATTCAGACGGTGGGGCACACACCACACCCACCTGTTAAAACAAAATCTCAAGTCAAGTCATTTTATCGCCATTAATTAGTAGTTGTGTGTGGCCAACCCTGTACCCACAGCACCTCTCCTTTCACACCACAACTAGAATGTAATTCTTCATGCCTATTTGTTTGCATTCACGGAGCACTCAGACATTGGTAGCTAGGTGGGTCAAAGGTATGGAAACATTGATGCCTTTCACCCAATTATGGGTTGTTAAACAAGCGCTGTTGGAATTGCAAACACGAATTAGAGTACTTGTTGTCATGTAGTGACGGGATTCCATTTAGTGATCATCACTCTGAATAGCATAAAGCTATATTCCCAACCATCTTGCATACTAGTAATGATGACATCATGTCTTTTAGGAAACTCCATCTTGCACGCTGCATGTGGCAATATGGACACCTACCTCTTCAAGTTCCTCCTCTCCCAGGAGGTGTGTCAGCCCATGCTGCTCCTGGAGAACATGGTGAGGAACACGCCCCTCGATATCAGCCAGCAGCTGGTGGTGAGTTATCACACGAGAGGGAGGGAGGGAGGGAGGGAGGGAGGGAGGGAGGGAGGGAGGGAGGGAGGGAGGGAGGGAGGGAGGGAGGGAGGGACCTTGTAATGATATGTTCCTCACCAGTGGGCAGCAGAACATTCACTGGCAGCAGCTGAAAAGTCCTTGGCTGGAAAGCCTAATGTTTCAACAAGGCAGACTGTTGAGAGAAAGAGGGTATGCTTTTGTGAAGGATGCTATCAACTTGGGATGATTTGGTTTCCATGGTGGCATGATAAAATAGAGAGAACTTGAAAATGCAAGAAATAGGTGCTCTCTGATTGGGCCGTGCACAGCTGAAGCCATGGTGAGTGGATCACATGATTGGGTGGAGCTTGGTTGCCACGCTACATGTGCATGCATGGCTAGCTTGCTGAAGGACAGAAGCGAGCTGCAGAGGTGGAGAAGAAAAGGTTAGTGGACAAAGAGGAGAAGGTCAAGTGTGAGCTAGCTGAGGTGCTGGGGAGAGGAGCCATGCAGGAGTTGGTGGACCAGTACCTGCTGTCTGGGGACCAGGAGACACAAAGGGTTTGCTCTCCTCTGTGTGCCATGTACCTCCTCTAACACACCATCTTGGTCTGTGTCATCAGTTCACTGTGGTACTTCTGGACAGGATGGATGTGCCCCTCCCACCTCTGACCCCACAGCTGCTGGGACTAGTGGAGGTAAGGTGGGTAGGCGGGGCCAGCAATGGTTAATTAACCCCTCCTATTTAGGGCTGGCTTGGTACTAAGAAAGAGGATCCTTTTCTGCTGACCACCTTAAGGCTAGTACTGAGGCTTGCAAAGGAGACAGAGAACATCAGGACACTCCTCTGTAGCAAGGTAGGGGGAGGGGCTGGGTGAGCAGAACATCAGGACACTCCTCTGTAGCAAGGTAGGGGGAGGGGCTGGGTGAGCAGAACATCAGGACACTCCTCTGTAGCAAGGTAGGGGAGGGGCTGGGTGAGCAGAACATCTGTAGCAAGGTAGGGGGAGGGGCTGGGTGAGCAGAACATCAGGACACTCCTCTGTAGCAAGGTAGGGGGAGGGGCTGGGTGAGCAGAACATCAGGACACTCCTCTGTAGCAAGGTAGGGGGAGGGGCTGGGTGAGCAGAACATCAGGACACTCCTCTGCAGCAAGGTAGGGGGAGGGGCTGGGTGAGCCAGCATCTCTGGAGGATACAGCCAAGGGACTGGACATACGGCATCTCTATGGGCAGTGGCTGGCCCATTCTTAGGGTTGTCTCATATGACAGCATACATGTGTACCCACTGCATTTGTACCAAGGAAAGTGCCTGTGATTAAACTGGGTTATGTTTATGATATGTGATAAGGTTATTATCATCCAGACACTATTGGATACATCTGCCATGTTGCTGTCATCATTGCTGCTTGAAGTTCAAACACTTTGTGTGTCCATCATCCACACCCTTGTAGCCTCCAAGCCAGAGGAGTAAGGATGTGTTTGAGTGTGTGTGAGTGTGTTATAATAGTGTGTTTATGTTTAATGTTAGTAATGTATGTTTGTGAGTGAGTGATTTTACTATGTGTGTACCTGCCAGCTGTGCCTGAATAGGAGGCGTGGCTTCTGCAATATTTTGGGCGCCATTCCAATTTATCAATTGTGTATGAGGTCCATAAGCAAATTAGCAAATGTTGTCCAAACCTTTCATAGATTGGAGGTTGTTATTTTTAAACAGTTTTGCTAGTATGCCTGCTTCGTAATGCATTTGCTAAACAAGCTTTTGCATTAGCTGTTGGAGTCATCTGCTGATTAATAAGCCATCAAATAAATTTGATTTGTTTTCAAATTCGATTTTTTATAAACTAATCATAAATTTGCACCAATTATGCATTAATAGTTTTAGGTCAAGGATTTACACACATGGCCAGGACTGTTTTTGTTGCATCATACAACATAAGACCAATCACAGCACTAAAAAAAAAGATCTTATCACTGGAGGTGGTTGTACATAACCAGTGGTACCAGATAATAAGCCGAGGAAAGGCTTATCTTAATGCTCTTACGTTTATTGATTATACCTACGAAGAAACAGCAAGTTCGTGCATACTGTGGTGAAATTGTGATTTTATTTTCGTATAATTGGAGCTAAATTTTGGAACATTAAATTAAGCAGCAGAGCACCCCCCGTATTTGTACTTGGCCAAACACATAGTTGCTGGTGTGTAGGTCTGCAAGAACCACTGCCCTGGGGCAATGGATACTTCCTCTGCTCATGCACCGACATGTGTTGTGATAACATCACATCTGCACATGTACATAATGTATTACAATTATACATATAGAACTATGCCCCAAATAAACCAGGTGTTATGTTGTTTCTAATTTAGTCTATCATGTGAGCCAATAGCATTTTGTACATGTACATGTAATGCAGCTTCAATATGGCTGATGGATGGACCCAACCTCTACTACTGCTGAAACACTTCAGCAGTGAAGCTGCTGTCAAGGAGTAAGGACTGGGGACCACACAGTTACAAGATGGATGGCCCTTCTGTCCCTTACAGCACTGCTGTGCAGTCCCTCCACCTCCTTGGTGTGGCCAACGACCAGCCCGACCCAGGCATGTGGTCAGTGAGGGAGGTCTCCTTCTGGATGGAGTACCACACAGTGAGGACCCCTCCCCCTCCTCCCCCTCATTGTAAGGCTCCTCCCTCTCATTATAAGGCTCCTCCCCCTCATTATAGGCTCCTCCCCCTCATTATAGGCTCCTCCCCCTCATTAAAGGCTCCTCCCCCTCATTATAAGGCTCCTCCCCCTCATTATAAGGCTCCTCCCTCTCATTATAAGGCTCCTCCCTCTCATTATAAGGCTCCTCCCACATATTCTACTCTCATGTCATGGGCTCATATTCCACTCTCTCATGAATGCCATGGGCTATGTTACACACCTGTGCTCTTGCTCGACTGAATTCATGTTTCAAGAGGACCCCAGTCCATTCCTTTTTGATGCTTCCATTCCATTTTTATTGGTGTCCATAGTCCATTCTTGTTGAGGTCCCCAGTCCATCATTCCACAGAAGCTGGAGAAGAGTTCAGAGTACAGACAGAAGTTTTCAGAGGCTGGGATCACAGGACTGCACCTTCTGGAGCTGTCTCCTGCAGAAATGGCAGGTGGGAGGAGGTCACATTGGTGACATAATACGTGGTCTGGGGAGGAGAAAGCTTAGTGGATATGTACCTAACATCCCTCTACCACTCACATAACACGCCTCTACCACTCACATACATGTAACACCTCCTCTACCCTCACATAACACGCCTCTACCATTCCTCTTCCTTACCACCCAATACTAGGTCTGGGTGTGAAATACCTCTCTGATCAGAAGAAGCTCTCCAGCCTCATTGATGGTATTCAGATATCATTACTGCAGATAATTAAAGGGTTATCCCCCCTAGACCTTAGACGTATGAACATGAGGCACATTGTTGGGTCAAAGGACTTATTTCTGAGCTATGCTCACATCAACATTCAATTTGCAAGGAAACTGAAAGTAAGAACCATTGCAAAACTGTAGACATCAAGGCTTGAGGGAGTGGCAGGTGGGAGGGGCAGGAACAGTGCAGATATTAATGGATTTATGCCACTTTGCAGTTACAAACTTTATATGGGAGGTGACTTGAATTCAAATTCTGTATATGCAACAGACATTCCTTTTTGAAACAGAAAGCTCTGAATGATGCTTTGTACACTGTGTGGATTGATGAGGCTGGAATCAGAGCAGGGCACAAGTGGAGGAATGAGATAGCTGATGGCATACATGTGAGCCATTAATTAGAGTATTTGGATGATGTAACAGTTATTGATCTAATTACCAGGGTTGCCGAGGAGTGGTATTCATCATGACACCAAGATCTGCAAACTCTGAATACTGTCAAGATGAGGTAATACTGAAGTAATGATGAGGTAATAGTGATGTAATGATGAGGTAATAGTGATGTAATGATGAGGTAATAGTGATGTAATAAGTAAGAGGTCCACACCAATCTTTGTCACCTTACAAGCCTAGATGTCTTCTACTAAGAGATTCAAACCCCTTCCTCATATCCCCTATATCCCTTATCCATTTTTTTGTATTTTGTGGTGTGTACTGTCATATAGTTGTGCATGCACCGGGAAGCCATTGATTATCCTAATGCATGTGCATGTAGCTAGGCTTGGCAGAGGAGTACCACAAGCCTATCATGACAGCCAAGCTAGAGGCTATCTCAGAGATGGATCCAGGACTGAAGCTGGTCATCCAGAGAAGGCAGGTGGGTGGTGACATTGGTGTGCACATGGGTGTGTGTGCCCATGGGTGTGTGTGTGCCCATGGGGTGTGTGTGCCCATGGGTGTGTGTGCCCATGGAGTGTGTGCCCAGGGGTGTGTGCTCATGGGGTGTGCCCATGGAGTGTGCCCATGGGTGTGTGCTCATGGGTGTGTGCTCACTACAATGTTACCTATGGGGTGAGATGGAATGTTTTATGCTCATTGTAACAGTGGGTAGCCAAATAAATAACATTGAAACTGAGGGATGTACGTGGATTTATAATCCCCCAATGGGCCCTGGGCTGTAGTAAGGTCCTACATCCCTGTTAGTGTTGGAAGTACAGAAAGGTGTAGGGTGATCTCAGTGTAAGGAGAGGTATTTGACATCCCCCCCCCCCCCCCCCCCCCCCCCCCCCGTACCCATGATTATTGGTCTGTGGGAACAGTGGATCGACTTCACAGATGCAAACAAGTTCACGGAGAAGTGTGCAGAGCTGATTACAGCTATCACCTCCACTATAGGGAATGGGAGTGGTCCTGAGAGGTGAGGAGGTGGAGGAGGAGGGAATGTGTTGAGGGGAAGGAGGGGGTTGAATGTAAATGCTATATATGGAGATAGTTTGTGCAATGGTATTATGCCTGCTTTAGTTACAACACACACCACATATCATCCCACACACCACACATCACCACCACACATCACACACCTCCACACACCACACATCTCCACACACCACACATCTCCACACACCACACATCTCCACACACCACACATCTCCACACACCACACATCTCCACACACCACACATCTCCACACCACACATCTCCACACACCACACATCTCCACACACCACACATCTCCACACATCACACACCTCCACACACCACACATCTCCACACACCACACATCTCCACACACCACACATCTCCACACACCACACATCTCCACACACCACACATCTCCACACCACACATCTCCACACCACACATCTCCACACCACACATCTCCACACCACACATCTCCACACCACACATCTCCACACCACACATCTCCACACCACACATCTCCACACACCACACATCCTCATACACCACACATCCCACACACCACACATCTCCACATACCACACACCTCCCCACTCCACACATCACTCAGTGGTGGTTGTGAAACAATGGGACCTGTCAGCCAGCCACCACCCAACGATGATGCCAAGGTATGTGAGCTGGCTAGCAATTGAGTTTGAACCAACTGAGAGGTTTTGATATACACTTTCCAGCCAGGCATAGTGCCAACGAGTGTACCACCAGACCCAGCTGCTATGGTGCTCCCAGAGCTAGTGAAGAAGGAGCTGGACCAGTTAAGGGAAGAGATGAGAAAGGAGTTTGAGAAAGTGTGGGCGTGTCTAGAAAGATTAGAAACAAGACTTGATCAATGTATTCAGTAATCTGCAGGTGGATTACATCACCACTCCAACTGCGAGTGTGGGTCTGGGTACGAGACATTACCAACACTTTCTACGATGTGGTGTACATGTAGAGCTAATGTGTCGTTATTAAAGTGCTGCATATCAACTGTAACACTTACGGGGCAGCTTAGATATATCTACCACTCCGTGACACATGCATGGGTCAACTGAAATTCTGGCTTAATTAATTGTACATGTACAAGTATTGAAAACATTAAAGTGCGCTGAATTCAGGAATGCTGATGTGGGGAAGGAATCATTATTCATAGGATAATAATGCCCTCGCGTCACGGCTGTTTGCGGCTGGACACTAGGTTGATAATTAGACAATACGGTATACGCCCCAAAAGCTGTAATGTTCGTACCTCATTATCCAAGTCGTTTTTAGCGAGCCATATACAACACATGCCGTAAGTTGTTCCGTTGAAACAAATAGCTCCCGCACACACCCTACGTACCAGTCTAGTCAACAAAGTTATCAACGCGCAAGAGCACTTCATTTGACTAATAGTTATGCGCAGGCCGTTTTTACGCGCATGTAACTTTGGAGGGTCTACTTCCAGCTCGTTGTACGGCCGAACCAACCCACTAAACAGGTCGGTAAGCAAGAACACTCAACAACACACATGGGAGAGCATATATATGATGTTCAGAACTAGCCACCTTTTTTTTTTACCACTAAACCGGGCATCAGTATTTTATGAATAATTGGTGTGGTTTTGAATGGAGCACCACATGCCGAAAGGCAAAGAGCGTTGCAGTGTTTAGCTGGTTCTTGGTGGAGGCTAGGGAAAAGAAATCAAGGAGTTCATATACCTGCCAAGAGTTTGCAGGTTATTTGTACACTGTTTTTGCTATTAACACCAGCAATGATTGCTGGTGTTAATAGCTGAATGACAGATATAGCAGGGAACATCTTGTGCTGGAAGCACAATATCAGCAGCTCACACCATTCACAAGCATATTCCCTTTAAATTTTGAAGCAGCTACGTGTCTCATAATCCTGAGGGTTTTACAGCTCTTGTGTAGGACACTGATGTGCAAGGTTCAAGGTGTTCAGTTGCAGTGGGGTTATATGTTCATGCTACTTCATAGACACTCCACTACCTGCAACACAGCTAAAGGCAGCACCACAACTGATCCACACACTTATTAATGACATAGCACCTAAGTGTATGAAGGATATTAAGTATGGTGCACACCAGTGCAACTGATAAAGCCTGAAGTGAGACAACATCTTGTCTGCCCCAAAGGTTGGTATTAACATGCTTTCAGCTAATTACAATTCACTGCTTTTTTTTTTGGTTGTTTTTTTTTTTTTTTTTTTTTTATGAGACCTTACATTTATGCCATATCACCCAGGCCTACCAGGACAGCAAGTTGCAGAACAAAAAAAAAGTGCCACGGGCAAGTAAATTAAAGTGCTTTGGCCTCCTGCATGGGAAAACAGCTGGAGCTGAATCCATACATGCAAGGTTCAAAGGACGTACCATTCAACAGACGTACCATGGCCCCCTTATTCAGTACCAGACAAAGTTCAGCAATTGGTACTTAATGTGAAGGAGCATCTACCCTCCGTGGCTCCACAAAATGTGGCAGCGACCCTCCTCCCAACTGGACCCAAGCAGAGATAATATATAAAGGTATTGGCAACGGACCCACTTAACACTTATTAACGTGTGCCATCCGTTGACGAATCCGTACAAATGCATTAAACACTAGAGCTATACATGGACAATAGCCTACAGCTGCTTCCTAATGCCTTTAGACTTCTATGTTGATTTCTTTTGGGCAACCTTGTACTTTTCTACCCAAGCACTTGAGTGTGAATAACCACGAACTGTTAGCCATAAATCTACAACCACTTGAAACAAATATTTGCTTGATTCCTCATCCCAACTACAACTTAGCATCGACCAAATGAATAAAACATCTTCATTGCTCTTAACTGCTGGTGCTATATCTGTGATGAAGTTTACAGGCTTACAACCTTGCAAATGGCTACGAATTTCAAGCTCCATTGCTAGAAAAACGTCAAAGGTAAGACCGCTTACAAATGTCAGTAGTAATGACACAGTAGTTGACAGTCCTGTTAACATTGCCAGAACCATGAATCTGGAACTTGCAGAGCACAAGGGAAGGATATTTGGAAGCTACAGTCCAGGCAGGAAATGGGTTTAATAGGCTGAGATTGCTTGCAAGACGTTCGAGAGACGAAACCACACACTCCAAAATCACTAGTAACGGTATTGAAACACACTGGGCAGGTCAATTGGTGGAGGCAGAGTGATAGTCAAGGATGAAGAAACGGAAATACCGACACTCTCGCGAGGAACAGACACGATTAGACTTCGCTGTACGCGCTCTTCATTCTTCAGATGTGTTGCCCCAATCTAAATTTCCTTTTTCCCATTCCCTTTAAAAAAATACACACCGTGAACCAAACGTGTGGGGCACGCTACAATACTGGACACTAAAATATAAGGAAAGAGCTACAAGCCAATATCCATTTTGCCATACTAGTCTGTCTGGCTACGACGTAACTGTCCCACACGTTTTGCATACCCAATACGCTATAAGGATCGTAACGAGCGCGCTTTGGGCAAAAACACAACATCACACTAAAATATAACCATTGTTTAGGTTAGGCAAACGATCGTATGCATAAAAGATCCGCGGATGCACAAGATGCTGTCCCACAAAAAAGAGCGCTCCTGATATTGTAAAATTTCATTAAACTTAGGATAGTATAAAATCACGCGTCAAAGTCTCAACCCCCGTATAATTTACAAAAAATACCCTCTATTACAACGTCCTTGATCTCAGCAGTGGGTACCGTCTTCCTTCTGTGGTTGCAACAAACAAACGAATTTTGATGCCCGTTTCACACTTACACGCACGTGCGATTTACACCAGGTCGGATGGCACAGTAAAAATCGCCAATCTCTACGGCTCACGTGACGCGTTGCCAATCCCTTTATATATTATCTCTGACCCAAGCGAATTCAGCAATGACCATATCGCTTTTCACGCGTAACTTTGGTACCACATATCACTAGCCAAAAAAAAAGGTGGCTTTTAGCACATACCATTATCAGCTAGTACCTTCTAGCTACTTCAAGATTCAGCTTTGATTTCGACTTTCTGTGGGTTGGGTACGTAGATAACTCACTTCCAACAGGAGAGGTACATCGCGGGTTACCCGCTTTCACGAGCTATAACGCAGCGTGGCAACGAACCTGTAGCATGAGGTAAGCACTGTAAATAGAAAAACGATGCTGGCTTTATTTCGTGGTTTCAAACGGCGACAATAACCAATCTATTTTGTGCTGGCTCACGTTTTTGTTCTGCTATGTGGTTGCCATGGGCGTTGCTAAGGTACGACGTAATCATTTCAATATTCCGGATAAATAACCTAGTGTCCACAAAATGTATGGCCGCAAACAACCGTGCCGCGCGTACGACACATGACGGATCCCACTAGTTGTACTCGTCATATGCAAAATTTATCCTGTGAGTAGCATAAGCGCATCACTACCAATGAGTAATCATTACCATCTCACTGAATAACTTCTTTTCCTTTCTCCAAGTACACCACATCATTGCCATTGCTGATTCACTCCTCAATCCAATTCGCTTTCTCATGCGTACAGAATGTTTGCTAATCTACACAATTCCTATATTAGATACTGATTAGAGTACTACTCCAATATCTATGCATGGTTACAGTCTGCCCTCGATAAGAGCGCACTACGATATAGGCGCATTCCCTCGATATAAGCGCTAGGGGTGTGATATGTGGCCACAATAATAATATTCATATATATGCGGAAGATTACATGCGCGCGCATGCATTGCAACAAGCCAATGCAACCAAAAGTACATGTAATCTTGATCGCTCGTTCCTTAGTGAATTCAATTTCAGACAAAGTAGCTTTTGTTACAGGCAAGCAGCCGAAATGCAAGGACAAAAGATTGCACAAAGCACTATTCTTACTTCCAAACATGCGCAAAGCACACAATGAACTAGCGCAAGACGCAAATGTAATATAATGCAATAATATATAGGCCTACTCTGTATCAATATCGCATGTACATGTGCAATTGCGCGTCAGTGTAGCCATGTCGCAGAAACTCACAAGAACGTCACTCACGGGTGAAGAGAAGCGCCTGATAGCTAAGCGAAAAGTTGAAACAGGTCATTCGGAAGAAATAGTGGCTGCATGGTTTAAAGAAAAGTGTGGAAAGGAGATCCATCGCTCTGTGGTAGGCAAGGCTGTCAAAGCTGGCTTTCACGAGCTGGATCTCCAAGCACCTGAAACAAAAAGGCAGAAGAGGCGTAGTCCTAAGTGGCCTCTGCTAGACAAGGGGCTCTTCTTATGGTTTAGCAGGTAAGAGGCTGATGGCAATCAATAAACGATTCTAACAATCCATTTATTATTAATTTTAGTGTGCGTGGACGTAATGGAGTACTTTCTGATGCTCTCCTGCTGTCCAAGGCAGCTGAATTGGCACAGGAATTGAATATTACTGTACATGTCCCACCTCCTTCCACCAGCCTGCCATCATCCAGTGCAGCCGTATCTCCTACTACTCTGTCTTCGCCCATTGCACCCACGCCTCCTACTATGTCTTCACCTAGTGCAGCCACGCCTCCTTCTGCTTGCCTGCCATCAACTAGTGCAGCCACGCCTCTTACTACCCGGCAATCATCCCATGCAGCCACGCCCCCTACTACTCTCTAGTGCAGCCACGCCTCCTTCCACCAGCCTGCCATCAACTAGTGCAGCCACGCCTCTTACTACCCGGCAATCATCCAATGCAGCCACGCCCCCTACTACTATGTCTTCACCTAGTGCAGCCACACCTCCATCTACCAGTCTGCCTTCTTCATTAACAGCTACCACACCTCCATCTGACGATGATGATTCCACTGCTGATGACAAGTTGATATTAAGTCATGGTTGGCTAGCAAAATGGAAAGGACGGCATGGTGTGTTTAGTGTACGCCTGCATGGAGAAGCTGGTGGTGCTGATCAACAAGGCATAACCAGGGCACAAACAGAGCTGCCTAGTATCATTGAGAGATACAAGCCTGAGGATGTCTTCAATCTGGATGAAACAGGCTTGTACTATAGGCAAGCTGTAAGTTTCTAGAGCCACCATAAATACACATGTCATTTTACAATAACACATGTAACTCTATTATCTCAGCCTGACCGTACTCTCACCACTACTGCTGATATTCGTGGAGCCAAAAAATCTAAAGTTCGTGTCACAGTGGCTTTAATAGTTAATGTAACTGGCACTGAACGTCTTAAGCCAATTGTGATACACAAGTTCAAACGCCCACGTTGCTTTGGCAAGACATTTGATCCCAACAGCATGGTGTCTTATTACAACAATCAGACAGCATGGATGCGCACTGAGGCAAGGACAACATCATTCCATTTTTTTGGTAACATTAGTATTTATTTACATTTAGGTTTTCACTGACTGGTCAATGAAGATGAATGAGCTGTTCAAGAACCAGAAAAGGAATTGTCTGATACTGCTAGACAATGCTGCATCCCACAGTATCGCTGACATGGTTCTTACCAAAGCTGGGAGCTTTGAGTGCTTTAAAATGAGCAATCTCCTGCTGCTCTTCATGCCTGCTAACTGCACCTCTGTGGTTCAGCCGCTTGATCAGGGTATAATTGCTGCTTTCAAGGCATGGTACAAAAGTAAGCTGGCCCAACACCTGATTAGGCAGTACGATGTTAATCCATCCCAGGATTTGAGAGCACTGTCTTTAACAACAGATGTCAAGCAGGTTTGTTCACATAGCAGCTTGTCGAGTACAACGAATTATTTCAATCTGTTTATAGGCAATCACATGGCTTTGCGGAGCTTGGTATGACATCTCAATTCCGACTATTATAAACTGCTGGTGCAAGGCGGGGATACTACCAGCTGAATGGTGTCGTCGGCTTAGACCCGATAGGGCTGCAGTACAAGCAGCTGAAGCTGCAGAGGATGCACATGTGAGGGCTATATCATCTGCTATTCAGAGGCTACCAGTAGAGAGTGGAGTTTCTCGGATGACGGCTGCGGAATGGATAATGCCTCCAGGAGAGACAGAGACTGAAGGGGCAGAATCAATGGCTGAAATTGCAGCCAGGCTGACTGGCCGAACAGTGCCCAGTAATGATGGTGATGATGATGAGTCAGATCCCAATCACATTGAGCCACAGCCTATCTCTCTAGAAGAGGCAAAACAGAGTGCCTCCAACCTGTGCCACTTTATAGGGGACAACATTGAAGTATTTTCTGAGCAAGAGTACAGGTTGTTGCTAAAATTAGCAGACAAGGTGCACAATTTAACACCAGCCAAGCATTCATAGGTACATGTACTACTTTTGAATTTAAGTTCAGTGACACCGTTGATTTTAAATCTACAACATCCCACATAGTAATGGTTTACACAATTAATTAAATTCATTCACCACAATCGATATAAGCGCATTCTACGGTAAGAGCGCAGGGAACACACGTGGCGCTTATATCGAGGGCAGACTGTATTTATTCTAGTTAGTAATGTACACCTATCATAGCAGATGGATTATATACATGTAAGTTTCTGAAAGTTTTCATGTGCCAGTTGTGGAGTTAAAATGTGTGAACATTAGCCATAAAATCAGCCTCTTTCCGACTATGTGTGCCTCTGTTCCTCACCAGCGGTTAACGATTTAAATTTGATGTACCGCGCGGTTACGGTTAACCGCTGTTATTTATAACCTTCACCGCGGTTAAAGCATGCAATATTTTACGGTGATCACACGAAATAAGGATTATATAGAGAGCAATAATCAAGTCTCCGCATAAACCTGCAGCGGATAATTAAACTTGCATGCAGTTAGCCTAGATTCTGATGGAGAAATATCTTAGGCGCGAAGGCCATGCATTGATATGTTATCACTTTCTGAAGGAGCGGCTGAATCAGGAATGGCTAAATAATTTTTAGCCATAAAGTATTTCACATTCTTTCCGCCACATCAAGATCAGTGGGTCAGCTTTTTTTTATCTTTCATATACTTATCAAGTTTTTTTTCCGTATTGTATTATCCTCCCTTTTTATAACCATACAAATACCGTAGAATCCCTATTAAAAACCAGTGGCGTAGCGAGGGTGTTGGGCGCCCGGGGGCAAAATGCACTAATGGCGCCCCCCCCCCCCCCCCCCCCCCCCAAGCCCAAGATCATTCACCCCTTGCGTTTGGCCAAATTCGAATACTGGGGGGGGGGGGGGGGGGGGGGGGGGGGGGGGTCCCTTGAGTTTGGCCAAATCCAAATACTGGGGGGGGGGGGGGGGGGTCCCTTGAGTTTGGCCAAATCCAAATACTGGGGGGGGGGGGGGGTCCCTTGAGTTTGGCCAAATCCAAATACTGGGGGGGGGGGGGTCCCCCTCGAGTTTGGCCAAATCCGACTACATGTACTTCCACTTGCGTTTGGCAACGGATACATGGATACGAGGGGGGGGGGGGGGGGGGGGGGGGGGGGGTTCTCCTTGCGTTTGGCGAAGTCAGGGGCGGATCCAGGATTTAGGTGCGGGGGGAAAGTGATGGCACGGCGGGACACGCCTACCCCAACAAGCGGGGTCTGGGGTTCCGCCCCAGCCGCTTTGCAACTTTCGCACTTTTAAAGTCACAAAACATAGCATAATTGCGTAGAAACATAAAGCCAGGTAGAATAGTAAATAGCTTGCTTCCAGACTTTCCTGTAGTCTTGCATGCCACGTTATTGAACCGATATACGGTATATCCGCTCAACGATCCATAGTTTAATATATAACTACATCATGTGAGTTGGGACATTTATAACAACCACTACATGTATTGGAGGATCGCTGCGCCGTTAAAGCGATCAGTATCGATAGGTTTTGCCGGGCCGGGGGGGGGGGGGGCGCCCTGCTGCTTAATTTCTTGTTCCAAAATTCGGCTCCAATTATACGAAAATAAAATCACAATTTCATCAACAGTATGCACGGACTTGCTGTTTCTAATCAATAAACAACATAAGCCTTTCCTCGGCTTATTATCCGGTACGCATTGCAATGCTATTTATAGCAAACATCTAGGCATTTTGGCGCCCCCCTTAGGTCGGCGCCCGGGGGCAATTGCCCCCCCTCTGCCCCCCCCGCCCCCCCCCCCCTCGCTACGCCACTGTTAGAAACCCCCCCTCTGCCCCCAACGCGAGAGATTGAAAAAAAATGGGTACTTTTTAAAATCACCGTATCTCAGTAACCATTTACGCTAGCGCTTACCTTTTTCAAACTTTTGTAGGACTACCATTTCTTTCCTAGAAAAAGTGGAATAGAGTTGGGATCGATTTCGCGAAGTTCATATGATTTTCGTGCATGCAGCAATGTTATGATCCACGTCTGACCTTATACATGTGAACGTCTGACCTTTGTTACGTAACCAATAATGCTAAAGAGAATTTTAATGGCTGCACCCGTTCACATGTATAGGTCAGACATGGATCATAACATTGCTGCATGCACGAAAATCATATGAACTTCGCGAAATCGATCCCAACTCTATTCCACTTAGTATGAGTAGATCGGACTCGGGCCTATGAGTATGTCCATTACTTCAAAATGGCGGACAGAAGGGGTCTCACTTTTTTGACGATGTTTTCCACCGCAAAGTGTAAGGTAAACGCTGCAAATAACACGTTACCTGTGTGGAAGGATGGTTTTACCTATTGTACACCGAATTTCCGCGGTTGGATACGAGCGGTTCAAAAGATATGGCTGTCCCGAACCAGGTAAGTAATCTGACCTTGTCAAAAGTAATTCCTGTCAATGCGATGCCAAACAGGGACTTTTTCTAGGAAAGAAATGGTAGTCCTCAATCTCTCGCATTGGGGGCGGAGGGGGGGGGGGGGGGGGGGGGGTTCTAATAGATGTAGGGATTCTACGGTAGTATAAGTTAAAATCATCCTCATTTGTACTTTGGTATCTTCCTTTTTTTTTGCACAAAAGTGTGTTGCTCATTTGCCTCTTCTTAGCATCTGAAGCTAGGAGGGTGATATTAACTTTGCTAGGACTGGATGGTATGGGATTGGATATGATGACGTCCATGGTAAAACTTTTATTCAGGTATTCACAATACCATACAAAACGCAAACCACCCAAGGTTAATAGCAAAGAACTGCCACAGTGCATGTACGTTTTACATGATTATTAGAGGTCGTAAATTGGCTTCTGATCGATGTACCTGAGAATACGTAAGTTTTAACCGCGGTTAAACGCTGTACTGATATATCGCGGTTACTATACGGCGGTTAAATATACATGTACATGTATATTAACCTTAACTGCGGCAATCCTGTTCCTCACCCACCTCAACTCACTTCACAGAGATTAACCATACACATCGCGGCAATCCTGTTCCTCACCCACCTCAGCTGTCGACCTCAATGGCAAATTCACTTCACAGAGGTTAAAAGTATTTTTGTTTAACTCTCGGTTACCCAGTAGGGGCCAACCACAAAGTACATATATTATGTCCAGGCCAATATGCCCCATACGTTGCATTGCATTTTTAAGTGGTGTGTTATTATTTTTCTTGCTCAAGTTACATTGGTGGTAATTTCAGTATATAGTGCACGTATGTGCATGCAAAGTATTTCAACAGTTGTAACCACACCTACACCTGTATAAAAAGTTCCGTACAGCGTCGTAGAATGCCGGATATCATCAGTTCGGAATACTGTTGTACACGTAATTGAATGCAGACGGATTGCGCATATTAAGAGATACCTGATTCTTGCGCAGTTTTACCACAGCGATGTGTATGATTAGAGTAATGCCCGACGAGAAGCCGTAGGCCGATATGCACACGGTACTGACAATGAGAAGGCCATGATTGGGTGCCGTAGAAGCTTCTTTGTACGCGCGATAGGCCAGTGGCGGTATGACGAGGATACAGAAGGTGATTGGATAGGCAACCAATGGTAGAAGCTGTCTGAAGGCCTTCTTGTTTTGCCTCCCTACCAAAAATGCCGTTGTCCCCGTTTCGCCTTCTGTGTGCCCTGCGGTAGACTGTACCTAGCGTGGTTAACATGGCCACCGACTGCAAGAGAAGGAACAAGACGAGAGGACCGTAGTTAGAAACCAGCTGTTCGATGGCGCCTGTCAAGTAAAGAGTCCCGCATCGCCTACTTGGTATCCAACACCACTCCGCCCGTGGGTCCGTATGAGTTAGTTATAAAAGGTACCGATGCTAACACGAGCGCGCATCAGCACAGATGCGGAGATGTAGAGGGGCTCCAACTTTGACATGTTTTTGAAGAGGACCGCAAAGCAAAATATGTGGAAGGTGATCCACCCCGCCAAGCAGAGCTTCATCAAGATAGCAAATTGTGATATGAAGCCAACGGCCACGCACGACACACGTTTAGAGTCGTCGTAGTCCAAGAAGGCGAGTTGGCTGACCTGAACTGAGGCGTGAAGCAGTGACGCCAGCACCTGATAGGCGGCCAATCTATAGAGAAATTTTCTGTGCAGCCTCAAGTACAGCAGACAGAAGAGCGCAATGGAGCACGTAGCCAGGGACACGCTAGACAATGATCCCAGGAGTAATATTGAAGATCTGTTCGTCACTGTTAACGTTGCATTACAAGTAGCATTCTCGGTGAGCTCCATGCATACACGATCACGTACGATCCAATGGCCAAATTTATCTGTCCGCCATTATTCTCCGGTGTAATGTTTTCACTTTGCATGTAATAGACTGATTTGTAAATTGTTGGCTTCCCCCTCGGCCCTCGGGCTCCATGCTTCCTACCTAGCTGGGCGTGAGAGGGGCACCGCCGACCACCCTTCCAATGGGTGGCCGTGCGGTGCCCCAGTTCCCAGTGGCAGTGCCGTTCTGCCTTTGTCCTTTATGCATATCCCATCTCCCCCCCCCCCTCCTCCCCCCCCCCCCCCCCCCGTTATAAAAAACCCCCCTAGCTCTGCACCCGCTAGTGGTTTGTTACAACCCCCCCCCCCCCCCCCCCCCCCCCCCCCCCCTTGGAATATTTTGTAACAACCAAAGAAATGTTAATCAGTAACGCAGTTTGATTTAAATCTCACATGTAAAAAAAATTAAATAAATGCATGAGCAACTTGGTAAACCATGCCACGCGCGAGGGTCACCTCACAGGGATCTAGTAATGATCGGGAAAGAATTGGGTCCCAGCCACGTGTTAAGCCCTAAGGATTAAAAGGTCAGTTTCGGTGTAACTATGATTGGTGTTCATTGACTGATGCATGGTATCCTACACACTGCACCATCAATCACATCTTACAAGAGCTAATATTGATCCTAAGAAAGTGATTTCGCACCGCAACAAACTAATTCAAAACACAAAATCAAAATCAATATAGCTCAATCTGGATGGCCATGCAAAGCAATTATTCTCACTAGGCGAGTGTTGAGTCTGCTGTAAAACTTGTGCAAAACACTTACAGCCTCTAGTCCCCAGGCACCATATATGTATACGCGTATCTCTCAAGATCCATGTTCTCCGCACGGCTTGCCATATGCATTATTGGTATGACCCTAGCCGCTTTTGAGACTGTAAGTGGTTAATAAATCAACTTGAATGCTGCTGGCACATGTCTTATGAAGTTGTGGGCAAGAACATCTGCAGATCTTGAGTGGCCTGGGGCCATGATCTGGGGCCAGGTTGTTGCCTATTTCAAGCATTGGCACAAGTGAACCATGTCAGATGCATGACCAAAGACAAGATTCAGCAAATCTATTATGACAGTGCACAACATCTTCCCTTGTTTGCATGTGGTCAGAGAGAACAACGAGAGCCTCAGTTCTGAAGTGACTATGAAAAGCTGATATTTAGGGTTGGAATTATATAGTACCATGAGTTCAGCTCCAAATGCCATCATTGACTGAGTTTACAAACTTAGCAATGTTGCAACTTACATGCTATAACCACCATGAGTCAACAAATTATTGTTGTTGATACATGTAAGGCTACAATTTTCCCTAAAGTGAAATTAACAGTTGCATAAGATGCCTGGCTTTTGGTTAATTATGGCAAATAAACCTATTCCATATTGTGAAAACCAATCGTGACATTCACTGTAGCCTGTAGCCCATAATGTATACAGTGGCAGATCCAGGATTTCATGGGGGTGGAGTGGGGGGAGAAGGGTGTAGGGGAGGGTCTGTATAAGCTCCCCCATCACCCCAGACACTTTACTTTTTCAGTCACAAAAAATAACATGCATGATTGTAACATACTATATAATTGGAATGAACACGATAAGAATTACTTGCTTCCAGACCACTGACGATCGATATACATTTAATAATTGAATAGGAAATGTGGCGGGAGTTTTGCAACAAGAAACGTGTCAAAAATATAATGGTGTATTCATCAAGGCCAATGTGCTTTCCTCCACGCATTCTGTAGTTAGAACTGTATACATTTGTATTTTTTCCTAGCTTAACAAGTGATGATTATTAATTTTCTTGTTCATGTTACAATGGTGGTGATTTCAGTAACGTATTTCCACCTCCAAATGCCAGTTATAATCACACCTACATCTGTGTAGAGAGTACAACATTGATATCTGACATGCGGTTTTTTCAGATCATTGGAATACCGTTTTATTTGGATATATACCTAGCCATACACCATAATACTACATGCAGATGCTATGCGATAGTGGGGTGGTGCTGGTAGTGGTGACATTCTTGCAGCCCTGGAGTCCCCCAAGCCTGGGAAGAGGAGGAGATGTGGAGTCAATTATCAGTGTTAAAGGCGGGTCTGTTTTCTATGGCCTGGTTTGGTATGTATTTAAGGCATATAAATTGTGTATATTCTGATACCGTTACTCTTGCCTCCACCGAGAGGGATTGCAAGTACTGCTGATCCTCATCAAAGGATGGTAATGATTCCAATTAATGCTCTGCCATGGTGTGCAAGCACCTGCAGTGGAGATGGGCATGGCACAGGGTTTGAGGGTGAGGCACAGATGTGTCTAGTGAAAGAGGGGATGTTGGCCTGCACCTACAGAGGCATCAAACGATAGTGTACTTGGGATGTTGCAGCTGCAGTATATGAGGTCTTCACCATGGCAACATAACTACATGTACCTGGTAGTTGATGTGTTTTCAAGCCTCATGCAAACTAGAGGGCAGAAGTAAGCCACCTATACTAGGCATGGCACCCTTGGTGGAGCCCGGCCCACCTTGGGATAGGCATTAAACAGCAAAATGTAATGGAAGGATTATACTCATCAGAGTGTGGTGCCATTGTTTTTGAAGAATATCCTTAAAAAAAGAGTGTGAAATTGGTTGATCTTATATGCCTACAATGGGTAATGCTATATGGGATGATAACTTTTGGTTGTGTAAGGGATATAGGTAAAGCATCCATATGAGAGATGCATGATAATCATTACCTTGGATATCTCCACTCCTATTGATGTCCATTCCTACTAGCTTAATCAGCCACTTTTACAAAGAACTTAATCAGTTACTTTACAAAGAACTTAATCAACCACTTTTAAAAAGAACTTAATTAGCCACTTTTAAAAAGAACTTAATCAGTTACTTTAATAAAAGAACTTAATCAATCACTTTTAAAAAGTACTTAACAACCATGCACTTTTGAAAAGAACTGTATATATATCAACCACTTTTAGAACTTAATCAACCACACTTCTCTAAGACTAACACCACAAATGCAGCAGCTCCCTCAGCTGTACCCAGTGTGCCACCAGACCAGCTATGGTGCTCCCAGAACTTGTGAAGCTGGACCAGTTAAGGGAAGAACTGGCAAAGGTCTGCATGGGAGTAGGTGAGGAACTTGGAAGCCAGAATAGGCTAGGGGAACCAAGGACCACACCAGAGGCATTAAGATAGGAGGATTTGAGGCTGCAAGGACATGGAGGAGTGAAGACATCATCTCCGAGGCACAAGAGAGGAAGCTAATGTTGAAGGGTAGATGTGTGGTGCTGTGTTTAGACTGCCAGTTTGACAGTTCAAGTTAATTGAATCTTTTAATCGAAAGAACTATTCAGGTGTATGTGGTACGCCAAACTCTTTGAAATTTTCCTTTCATATATCCATCAGTATACTTTGTCTGCTGTTGATATCCCCATTCCTTTCGGCATGAATTTTTTTTATGACTCATATCTCCAGCCAGTCCAGGGTTTGAATAATGCATGTCGCACAATCTTGAAAGATTAGAAACAATACTTGAATGAACAGGATGTTCAGTACTCAGTATATAGTACCGTTGAAACATAGCATGCATGAGTAGATGAAACAGATCCATGCAGAGTTGACGCCTATATGTAGGTAAGTTCAAATAGTTTAAAATTCACAGAGATAATGTGAAGAGTGTGAAGCTAAACTTAAAATGATACCAAAATCATAAGTTCAGTTTATGATTTAGAATACGGAAAATAAATAGCGTTTCAAAGCGTAAAAAAAAAAAGCATTACTGAAATTTTTAGTATGGGATTTCATTAAAACGTGTGTCCGTATATGAATGTTTTCACGTAACTTTTGCAACATATAACATATCAGGATGGAATTTTCAGGAAAGGCATGCAGGCTAATAGTTCAAATCAGTTATTTACTGAGCAAGCGATATATAGTTCATTTTTGCTCTATTACTTTACTTTTTAAAACAACAACATATACTGATGGAAGTACATTAAGTTAGTGCATGCATATTGGTATTAATATTAAGACAATAATTAATCAAAGGACTGTCACAATGTAACAATGTGGGAGCCTCAGCTTCCTGGACGGTCAGCCAGTTGAATTGTGCTTCATTTTACATGCACTCAGAGTCTGAAGAATAAAATTTAGTAATTATCCTTGAATATGCGCATACTATAACGTCATATAAACCCATACACGTACGGCCTATACCGAATTCCAGGTTTTAAAAAAAGAGTACCTTCGCATCGTCAGATTTTTGTGAAATTTTGTAGAATACAATGTTATAACACTACCTTGAATGTCCAAAAACCTTTCAAAGATATCCGCTATCCCGATCTACTGTAGGTGTTTTTGCACGGTAAAGTTATAGTACATTTTCGTACTTACATGTAATGGAATCTGGAAAAGTAAGTTTTTTTTTTAATGAAATCAATACAGAAGGATGAAAACGAACCTTCGAACTACGACGCAAAGCAAATAACTTTCCCCATTCCATCCCGTAACCCTACGCGAAGCAAGCTTTGAATGGACCTAGCTCAAATGTGTTAAGCAACAATACTGGGGAACAAAATGGAGGACAATCATTGCACGGATTGCAACATATACCTCCTATACATGTATGATCGAGCGTACTACACGCTTCGGCACGGCACGGTTTGTGTACGGCTTATAAAATAAGCAATTCCATCATGCATGCAAACTTAGTTGTACATGTTTATGGTACATGTAGTAAGAATGTGATTAATGCTATATATAACCGAACTCTCACCCGTACCCTACATGCCAGGGTATCCGGTATAAAGGTCATGTTATTGTATACATGTAATATAAATATGATCAAACTATATACACTATATATACCATGCACTGAGAAGATATACAGCTGAGGCAACCGCTATGTCGTCACATAAGTACCCTCACGGTAAGACTAAAGTGGTGAGAACCCCAAACCAGATTATCTGTTGCCTGCCACTTCTTTTTATCTCAATTAAGGATGTCCCTTTTGTCACCGCGAGAATGTAACTAGCGATCCCAGCTATAGCTGTGGGAGGGCTGAGTGCAATGCTGCCTGGACAAAGCTGCACATGCATGGGTGTAAGGAATACCCTTACGGTAAGTAAGCTTAGCATGCATGCATGCATGCATGTGCATGCGAGCCGCTTAAATAATTCGGCGTAAGGCGTACAATCATGTAAGCCGTCATTTGCCTGTGCGTTGTGACTTTTTTCAAGGATGTCCCTTTTGTCACCGCGAGAATGTAACTAGCGATCCCAGCTATAGCTGTGGGAGGGCTGAGTGCAATGCTGCCTGGACAAAGCTGCACATGCATGGGTGTAAGGAATACCCTTACGGTAAGTAAGCGTAGCATGCATGCATGCATGTGCATGCGAGCCGCTTAAATGATTCGGCGTAAGGCGCATATACAATCATGTAAGCCGTAATTTGCCTGTGCTTTTCAAGGATGTCCCTTTTGTCACCGCGAGAATGTAACTAGCGATCCCAGCTATAGCTGTGGGAGGGCTGAGTGCAATGCTGCCTGGACAAAGCTGCACATGCATGGGTGTAAGGAATATCCTTACGGTAAGGACTTTATAAATGTAGCATGCATGAAGATTTTGATTTGCCTGCATGTGACTTTTTTTCAAGGGTGTCCCTTTTGTCACCGCGAGAATGTAACTAGCGATCCCAGCTATAGCTGCGGGAGGCCTGAGTGCAATGCCGCCTGGACAAAGCTGCACATGGGGCGATAAGAGAGTATCATGCAGTGCAATTTAATGGAACTATGAATAATATAAATTTATGTCAGCTACATGTAGGTGCATGTGTTAATTTTATGTGAAGAAATTGCCTTGTTTCTAGTATTAACTCACTTTTTATACTATGGGATTGCTTGGTTGTAAGTTTGGCGATCTGCACTGGGGAGTGCATGCATGCATGGGCTGCATGCATACTAGGGAAAATAGTGACATTAGAATCACAGCAACGCAAGTTACGCAACACGATGCAGGTGAAGTAGTTTTATATTTACCGTCTGTTACCCTCCGAGCCGGCACCTATACATGTGTATGCAGCTGTCTGCGTGGTTGGTGTCCTTCGTGTCCTGTGTCTGCACCTAAACATGCATGTACAAATTAAGGGCCGGAGCCTAATGTATTTATAAACACCAAAGGTTTGTAAGGATCTCTTTTCTACAGTGTCTAACTTTACCATGGAATGTTAAAGGGATTACAAGGCTATTAGACTATATCGAGCGTACAACACAAATCATACTGGCGTACAACACAAATCATACTGGCGTACAACACAAATCATACTGGCGTACAACACAAATCATACTGGCGTACAACACAAATCATACTGGCGTACAACACAAATTATACTGGCGTACAACACAAATCATCGCTTATAATGCATATGAAATCAATGGATAATAAGTGCAGCTATCCAGTGATGCCGCGGCCAGCTTTTAACAATCCGGTCACGTTCACGGCTGGCCGTCTGGATATAAACGGTCACGTTCACGGTCAAAGATGGACCGTATGATTTCAATCCGGTCACGTTCACGGCTGGCCGTCAGCCGTCAAAATTTTACTAATACGGTCACGGATGCGGTCATTACTTATGCTATAGAAGTTTGGCATGCACGTATCAATAGAAATGGTTCATGAACCATATGCAAGAGATATGGGTATAGCAGAACAAGTGTGAAAGTTAACGAAAGTCTTTATTGCATCTGAGAAAGAGAACAGATTCAATCCTGGCTGGATCCATCCTCCATCTTTTGCACTCCACAATGAGTTTCAGCTGGGAGAAAACTCGCTCAGATGGGGCACTAGACGCAGGAATGGCAAGGTACTTGCAAGCTAGCTTGGATACATTAGGAAACTTTTCCTCATTCTCTCCCCACCACTGCATAACATTATTAACTCGCCAATTGGTGACGGGAACTGCCATGTAGTGCCTAAATTCGTCAGTCAATTTTTCTTTCAAACTTTTCACCATCAATCCAACTCCAACAATTTCTTCTTCAGCAGACTGTCAACAGAGTGTAAAGTTATAATATATAAAAAAACCACAATTTCAATCTCAAACCTCAAAGTTGAAAAAGGCATCTAATGCCATTTTCTTTTCAGTTACATCAGTAGAAATGTTTTCAACAACTTGCAATTGAGTGCAATCATTGGTGTTGTCTGACTCAGCAACATTTTCTAACTCTTCCATAAAATGCTCAATTGCTTCTGCCTTTTTCTCAGGAGGTAACCAACTGAGAGATTTGTGACCTGGATGAACTAATGCTGCAACAGTAAGAAGTGGATCAGTTAGATCAAACCGATTCCTAAATCCAAATTTGAGACTTTCGTAACACTCAAGCACATCCTCAGGCAAATCTTCCCAGTATTCAACACCTAAACATATACAAGTTGACATTCCATTATACATACAGTCCTACTAATATTGTATCATTAGTACTTATAACAGGCAACTGTATAGTGTAGTTGCATGTGTCCAAATCTAGCATTACAACCTACAAGCCAACTCCAGACATGCTGTCTTATACAAAAAGACACTCAAATGCAATAAAAAAGGTACAATAATATAAATGCATGAACATAACAGTTAAACATAAAAAACAAACCTAAATTCCATGATGGTGGGGGTCGCACATCTTCAAGCACCATATTCAGAGTAGTGACCAACCTAGAGAGGCTACACAGTGTTGGGTACTTTTCACCCTCAAACAGCACAGACATTTCTCGCAGAGGCTTCAGTAACTGACACTATTGAAAGTCAAAATCTGTTGATAACATTAAAACCATCACAATTATTCTAACCAACTGCTTTGCAGAATTCCATTGATATTCATTTGGAGAAGAAATGTTGAACTCATGACACACTTCCATGATAAATGGTGTCAATATTACACATCTTTCCAACATATAATACGTTGAGTTCCAACGAGTGACAATATCCTTTATTAAAGTAAGGGCCACAGTATGAGAAAACACACCTTCAGCACCTTCAGTATCTAAAAACAATAACAATTTGAAGTACATGCAGCTAACAAAAATCCACCACAAACCATCAATAATTATATCCAAAGTTTCTTTGTCTGATTTTATCTTTGTCCTCTGCAATTTTTTTAAATGTTCTAATCGTTGAGAGCTATTTCGAATGGCATTGGTTACATCACGAAATAGTTGGACTAAATCACGTGTTTTATGGTGGGGAACCTAAAATATGGGTTTATGTAGGGATTATACCAACAATATAGTATTTACTTACCTTTTTCTTACATGGATCAACTGCATCTTTTATGACGAGATTAAATGTATGACAGGCACAAGAAGGTGTTTCCTCAACGATGTTTTCTTCCAGTAGCTGCTTCACAGCAGCTTTAAAGTTTGCACCATTGTCTGTAGTTACACTATCAAGTCTAGTCCCCATGTGGTACTTCAAATCACAACACTCCTTCAGTAGACTAGAGATATTCTCAGCAGTGTGAGATTCTAAATACAATGCACTCTAAAATAAAATACGATTTTAATTTAAAAGATTGACTTACCATTGTCGACTGACACAGCTAATACAGCAGACACTAGCCTCCACTTGAATAGACCAGCTGCAGCCTTCTCACATGGTGTTCTGTCAATCCAGTGACCAGTAACAGCTACGTATGATTCTCCAGTCGGCAATGATGTACTATCAGATGTTAAAGCTATGGAAGTAGCTCGTTTGACACTACTGACAATCTGATTTGTAAAGGGGAGGAAAAATTAACCCACATTAAAAAGCAATATATGTAGCAAACTAGCAACATACTTTCTTTCTTGTTTCCAAAAAATGTAAGTCCTCTAACTCAGCTGTTTTGGTTCGATGAGGCAATGAAAATTGTCCTTTTGAAATAAACTCTATGTACTGGCGAAATTCAGGGATGTCATTTACTGACGGAGGCATAAGTGCTGCAGAGTGAGCTTTAACCATAAGTACCAGTGCTTGTTTATGCTCCTCTTGCGTGAAACGTGGCACTAGATATTTATCAAGACATGGACCACTTCTCATTAAATCCGCAGGAGACTCCTCAGCAATACGTGTAGGTTCATTCCTACATTATTTAACAGCATATTACACAAGCAAGCAGATATGCCCGGCGTACATAACTTACACATCGTGCTCCTCAATAAGATGTTTTTTCATTTTGCTAGTAGAACCATCTGCACGTGGAATCCACGCAATAGCACCTTCTTTTTCGCAAACAGAGCATAGAGCCCATCTGTCATGGCGAGGGGACAACTTAAAATGGTTCCATAGCCACGTGTTGGCAGTGGAGAGGTGGCTTGTCTGTCACTGGGGGGGCAAATACACAGACTGCCGCCCCCCCCCCCCCCCCCCCCCCACATGTACACATGCTGCCTTTCTGTCAGAATTTCTTACAGGGGCGGATGCAGGATTTTGGCGAGGAGGGAGTGGGTTCCATTGATGCGTTGACGACAGGGAGGGGCGCGTGAAGCGCGCAAAAAATTTGGTGGTGTGCGTTCTAATTTGTCCACAGATTGTATTGGAAACTAAGGCAATCAACACCAATAAATAGTGCCCTCTGCACGATAACAATAACAAAAACTGGTAGCCGACGTAGCCGATTCTAGATCTCATGACATCAGTCAAGCCGAAGTTTTGGCCGGAACTATTTACAACTACATGTATAGAGCAATGTACTTGGATTGTTTACCTACGTAACCGTACTATTACGTAACAAATGCTATAAATATATATCACGTGGGGTGAAATCCCGCCTTCTTTCCTCCGATCGCCGACGTTCGCTATTGATGAACTCGTCCCCAGCATTATGACTATGCTACATAAATAATCATCTTAATTAAACACATTTTGTGTAATTTGCTTAGCGGCTGGTGCTCCCCAATCGTCATTTTGGCGCCCCCTTTTTAAGGCCAGCTGGGGGGGCAATTGCCCCCCCTGCCCCCCCGGCCACCTCGCCACTGCGTGTTGGTGAATTTCGCGCCAGTCGGGTGTACTGCAGACTTCACCGCGCTATCTGGTGGCTTATCCTCTAAGGTTTTAGCTTTCTTGGAAAGATGCGTTTCTGCTAGCGACTCAGTCGCCTCTTTTCCTTCAGACGACATTTGCCACGCAGTAAAAAAAAAAAAATGCACGTGAGGACCGTCAAAAGTTCTGACGGCCACGGACGGCCAGCAAATAAAATTGACGGCCAATTATTTTTCACGGTTTAATCACGTGATCAGTAAGCTTCCCGGTCACGGTCACGGTCGGCCGTCAAAAACCGTCAAATCTATACGGTCACGGACGGCCTGTGCTGGCCGCGGCATCACTGCAGCTATCTTACATGATATAGTTTCAGATCCGTTCTGGAGCAACGCAAAGCTTTAGAGCCGCGTCATTTACATTGGTCATGTGACGTCAAAACATAACCCCTATTACCGTAAGTTAGTCTCGTACCCAGACCCTAGTACGTCGGGTGACGTAATCCATCCGCAGCTGTGACGTACTAGGGTCTGGGTACGAGACTAGGTTGAGGTAGGCAAATCTGGATCAGGTGGAACAACCTGAATTAACAATGTTTCTCGCTAGTACAGACTTGTTACATGCAGGTTTCAATACAAATTTTTGCACTTGCTTGCAATTGAACATCCATTTTAACACCACTTTCATGAAAATGTTTGGAGCTACTGCCAGCCTTACAACTATTTCTGCCGAGGACCTACGTTTGTTTAGAGTCTAGAGGGTAAGGCCATAACTATCCATTTTAATGTCCCATGATAATCAGCAACGTATCTATTGAAATGTGCAGTTACACGTAAGTAACTCTGCAACAGGATTCTATGGAGGACATCTCAGAAAATCAAATGTTTCAAAAAACTTGGATTGACCCATTCAAGTTATCCATATGAATATGATGTGAACACTAGTGCATGTGTTGTGTCAAGTATGGGTGTGCCAAGTGTGGCTGGTGGGTGTGTATGATGGATGCATTTTGTTGGTGGTGTGTGGGTGTGTATGTATGTAATTGTATGGAACTACAGAGATGGGTAGGCACATGATGGGAACTGATTGTAGTACAATTACGTATCGGTATGTTGTTGGGGCCTCTGGATTTTCAACATAGACGTCATTACTTGAAAATTGATTTACTGATATATTTCTGAATCTTACTGAACTTTGTATGCTTTCACACACACACACACATGCATACACACAACACAACAAAATTTTGACCCTATAAATGGAAACTAAAGACTTATTTGCCAGTCTTCAAAAAACAAAAACTGGTCACTTTCCTTATACTGTCTTCAGAGACCTGATTGAACTTGGTAACGGTTTGCACGTTCCATTATAAGGCTTGTACACTTGAATGTAGTATGTAGCAGACATGATGGGTCCATCATAGCATTTAATGTACATGGGTAGTCATGGTTACAGGTGAGTCAATTTCTGAGGTAAATTGAACTCTCCCCTCCCCCCCCCCCCCCCCCCCCCAACTCCCCTCTGATCTCACTCTTCCCTTTACTCCCTCAGGTCACCAACATCTTAAAATTATGTCTGGCCACACCCACTGAAGGATCTGGGTACAGATGCCTTGCTCAAAACTATTCCACCTCCCCCCCCCATTCACACCAGGTCCATCTATCCACACATGTAATATCTTTCAGGTATGATGCACAAGAATAAACATCAGAGCACAAGAGGAAAACACCTGCGCACTGATTTTTTATTCTTATGCAGGCTATACCATTACCACTACCCTCACCTCCTTCATCCCTCTCCCTCTCACTTCCCTCCTCCCATCCCTCCCCAACCGAAATGGTATATTTGAGATGATAGTTGTGGGGAGGGGTGGTGGGACAAAACCACTGCCTCAGTGTGGATCATCTACCTGATCAAGATCCTAGATACTTCTCAGTGTGGCCTGTGTCATCCCATCCACAACACCTGCTCCTGCTATGGCCAGCTAGCTCACAGGCATATGTTGAAACCTACGTCCAGCAATTTCCAATGCAGTAAGCTTACCTGGCTCCTCCTCCCCTTACAGCTCCTCCTCCCATACATCTCCTCCTCCCCTTAAAGCTCCTCCTCCCCTTACAGCTCCTCCTCCCCTTACATTTCCTCCTCCCCTTACATCTCCTCCTCCCCTTAAAGCTACTCCTCCCCTTACAGCTCCTCCTCCCCATACCTTAAAGCTCCTCCTCCCCATACCTTACAGCTCCTCCTCCCCTTACAGCTCCTCCTCCCCTTACAACTCCTCCTCCCCTTACAGCTCCTCCTCCCCCTACAGCTCTCCTCCCCTTACAGCTCCTCTTCCCCTTACAGCTCCTCCTTCCCTTATATCTCCTCTTATAGCTCTTCCTCCCCTTACAGCTTCTCCTCCCCTTAATACTCCTCCACCCCTTAAAGCTCCTCCTCCCCTTACAGCTCTTCCTCCCCTTACAGCTCCTCCTCCCCTTACAGCTCCTCCTCCCCTTACAGCTCCTCCTCTCCTTACAGCTCCTCCTCCCCTTACAGCTCCTCCTCCCCTTACAGCTCCTCCTCCCCTTACAGCTCCTCCTCCCCTTACAACTCCTCCTCCCCTTACAGCTCCTCCTCCTATTAAAACTCTTCCTCCCCTTACCTTACAGCTCCACCTCCTCGCCCATACAGCAATTATACCATTTCCATACCACTCACAGTGTTCACTGCTGCACTTGTCACCAGCACCAGTGTACTACAGTATACATTCCAATTTAATTCGAGACAAAAGATAGCCTATGATTCCGAACAATCTGAAGTTCCATTTAACATGAACATGTCAAGTTCACCCGTGGCAAACTTAGTACCAAGGTACAACAGCCGTGTCTAGTTCTGGTAGCCATAAAATCCCAATTGAAGCTCACGATTCACTTTCGGCGAAATAGACCTGTTTCCAACCAATTACTCTGATATATAAGGCACAAGCTGCCGTCAATAGTGAAACGACAACAAAACAAAGCTATATAGTAATCCATACTAGTATCCACTGTACTAGTAATCCACATCTAGTAACACTTTTTTATATCCATCGATGACGATCATTGGTACAATGCATGGGCCCTTAGAGAATCTGATCAATCGTGACAAAATACAAATCAGGCTTGAAACGTTGTTTGGCTTATCACAGTTTAGTAAACTTTACCAACAATATAATAGTACGATAATTATTTATCAACAATTACATTGAAGATATTTTAATTGGTGCCCTCCACGTCAGCTACAGCGCCGCGTGCAAGTAGGCCTACTCAGCTCGGAAATTTGTCGTCAGATTACTGGTATGTTCATATGTACAATGGTAATTTTCATGCCGTGGTGCTGAAATTCACGTTTGTCCACCCTTGCTTGAAACTAAATACCTGCGTGCTGTCGTGATGTTGGTGCTCGTGAATTTAGCGGGTCTCGCTTGCCTGGCGTTACAAAAAGGTTGTTCGATATTGAAAATGGTCTGGGTCTGCCAAAAGTAAGATAGTACTTGCAAGTGTATCTAGTTCTTTTCACCGTTTTTGCCAAGATACTAGGAGTTTTGTTCCAAACACAGTCCCCAGACCGTATGTGGCAACTGAACCGTAGTCCATGTACCATATTTTTTTGTGTGTCTATCTTGAATGTTATTCTTATTTTGTTTGTTTTTTTGTTTGTTTGTTAGCACCGTAGGTTTGTAGATCAATTCAAGTAGGTCTAGCAGAGGACGTAATAATTAATAGCGCTGATGGCGTTCGGTGGTTGCTCCCCCAATAGATTCGCTTATCGGGGCGTGCAGAAAAGGCACTTACGCTGCTCCGCGGCAACAGTAGTTTTTAAACAAGCGGTGAAACAATTACGAGCGTGCTCGGTATACATATACTACAGCGCGCTATGCTTGTCGTAGGTTAGCTAGATTAAGCAACAGCACAAAAACTGCAGGCGCGTTTTGTATTTCAGGCCACCTGTACACGACCTATTCTTTCACTAGGTGGTGTTTCAGCTGTGAGGCGGACTTAATTTCCTGATGACTACGTAAAATTCCTTGTGTACACTGCAGATGCCCAGGTCTTAGTCCTCGTGGTGATCTATTACAGATAACTAGTGACACATTGGATAGCACACTCAATATTGGATTCCTTGGACATCATTTACTTTCTTCTGTGCCGCGTATTACATCTTCCTAGCTCCTTAAACTCTATTTAAAAGTAGCTGATTGTGTAAATGTTGAATGTTATGTTTGCTAGCTTCAATTGGCTGTCTATAATTGCTTGCTCATTCTAAGTGTGTGCATGCCAACCACTTCGATCCAGTTTGCTGATACCGGATCCAATGCGGTTTGAAGCAGGTTGAGCATGGGAATTGCCTTTGAATTGAACAGGCACAAGCTGTGCAATCTTTGGGTACCATCTATGGTTTTGGCCTTGGAGAACCTTTCTTGCAGCAAGGTTTTTTTTCATTGCCCCATTCTTTGGTGGTGGTGAATTTAAAAGTAATCCCCTGTAACTGGGTATGGCAGAAAGTAAAACGTTCATGGGGTGTTGTGATTTGGTCACTGTATACATGCTGCAAACTGGCCTTGACTGCTTGCCTTTTTACATTACCACCTACACCATCACAAGGACCCTTGCCATGACTGGTCGCAAAAAAAGTCCCACTCTTCGGCAGGTACCCCGAAGTCTTCCAAGTGGTAACATAGGGGAAGTTTTTGCAATTCTTGTATTGCCCAGCACGTCCATCGCCAAAGCATGTAACTTTAGTGATCACACCGTGGGTGCTCTTTAAGTACTCCACAAGGTGTTTTTTTTTTTTTTACATACTTCTTACAATCGTTCTTATCTAGCATCAATCGTCTTTCCAAAAATCGAGCACACAACTTGTAATAGTCACTTGCTCTGAGCCCGTCGGTGTATATCAAGCCCAAGTTCTCGCCATAGGTAATCAACTCAGCCAAATTGATTCTTTGCATGATACCCATCTTAACTTGAAACGACAGAAACGCATCCATTTTGCAAGGCCAAGGGGCGTACAGACAATGTGGTTCATTGTTTATACATGGAGAAAAAAAATCATAGTTTATGTGGTCTATCTTTATAACTGCGCTGAAAAAGGTGCACAGCTACTGTGTCATGGATGTTGCACTCGGATATAAAGACCAAACTACCATGCTGCAGCTCTTTACCATCACAATTTGCAGTAAACGCATGGGTGTAAGGTGGCCTGACTGTTTGTCAGTGTTGCCATGATAAATCGTGATTAGCGATTAATGATTATCGCGATTAATGATGCTGCATATCGCGATATACGTATGCGGATGTGAACGGGTAAAACATACTACATTGTTCTTATTTTATCTGTTTCGGCTTGCAGAGCAGCTTAATAGTACTTGTTCAAATCAATCACATGTATACATAGTTAACTTTAAGCGCATGCTACAGAAATTTAAAGTTTTTCTTAAGAAATATGTATTTACTGAGCCTATTTGGTAAAAGTCTCCTAGAATGACTCCCTTTCTTCTTCAGCCATGTGCTGCAGCTTGCATTGCTCCCATCTGGGATTAAAGGTAAAGGTTAACGTACGAACGCGCAAGCGTAGTTCCCGTGAAGTTCCCGCATTGCTTATTTCCGAAGTACTTGCATGTATGCTAACAAGACATATGCAAATGCATAGAAGCCAATATAGTGAGCCAAACTCTTGCGTTAAATCAAGTAGTTATCACTTTTTGCGGGAACCTAACGGGAACCAATGTTCCCGCACGGGAACAGCATAGGTAGGGTGTGATTAATTGAAAAACATGGCGCCGGGACTAAAGATTGGGGATCGAGTGCGAGGCAATTAAGTTGCTTGTTCTTGGTAACAGCTATACAAATAGGAGATATTTTAGGTCCGTGGGCATGCAGCATAAACGTGTGGCGCATGTGAGTGTATTTGAGATTGTGGGTTCGGGTCACAGTAGAAAACTACTTGGATTGAATGTTAATGTACGAACGTCCAACGGGAACCCCCGGGAACGTGGGTTCCCGTATAGTTCCCGCTAAGCATACCATGTTAGAACAATTGTACATAAGTACTGACAATTTTAGTTGCATCTATAAATAAAGGTACAGGGTAAGTTTATTCCCCATAAATAACGAACTAGCTATCTTTACTATTCGTAAGATATACCGCTTTGAAATGCAGGACTAACGCTTGCGGTTGACGCTTTGTATACAAGGGTCTAGCAGGGGTGGTTGACTTCAATTGTTTAAAGAACAAAGGTCTTTTTGACAATATTAATTCTAATCCTATTTTACACGAAAGGAAGAGTAATTTTTTGTTCCCCATAAATATAAAGCCTGTCTACGACGTGATTTGATGGTTACACTGTCTTCAACATTCTACATTGGTTCCCGTCAATAATTGTGTTTATACATGCTCACGTGAGCAATCAATTTTCATACGAGCGGGGTAAACGGCTTGCACAAAACCACCCAAAAAAACACAGTCGCATTTGTTTTGACTCAATCTCGGTGTGAAAGTGTGGATACATCTTAACATTCAATCCAAGTAGTTTTCTACTGTGACCCAAACCCACAATCTCAAATACACTCACATGCGCCACACGTTTATGCTGCATGCCCACGGACCTAAAATATCTCCTATTCGTATAGTTGTTACCAAGAACAAGCAACTTAATTGCCTCGCACTCGATCCCCAATCTTTAGTCCAGGTGCCATGTTTTTCAATTAATCATGCCCCTTTTAAGTTACCTATGCTGTTCCCGTGCAGGAACATTGGTTCCCGTTCGGTTCCCGCAAAAAGTGATAACTACTTGATTTAACGCAAGAGTTTGGCTCACTATATTGGCTTCTATGCATTCGCATATGTCTTGTTAGCATACATGCAAGTACTTCGGAAATAAGCATTGCGGGAACTTCACGAGAACTACGCTTGCGCGTTCGTACGTTAACACCGAGATTGAGTTAAAACAAATGCAACTGTGTTTTTTTTGGTGGTTTGTGCAAGCGCTCGTATGAAAATTGATTGCTCACGTGAGCATGTATAAACACAATTATTGATGGGAACCAATGTAGAATGTTGAAGACAGTGTAACCATCAAATCACGTCGATAGACAGGCTTTATATTTATGGGGAACATAAAATGACTCTTCCTTTCGTGTAAAATAGGATTAGAATTAATATTGTCGGAAAGACCTTTGTTCTTTACACAATTGAAGTCAACCACCCCTGCGGGACCCTTGTATACAAAGCGTCAACCGCAAGCGTTAGTCCTGCATTTCAAAGCGGTATATCTTACGAATAGGAAAGATAGCTAGTTCGGTATTTATGGGGAGTAAACTTACCCTGTACCTTTATTTATAGATGCAACTAAAATTGTCAGTACTTATGTACAATTGTTCTAACATGGTATGCTTAGCGGGAACTATACGGGAACCCACGTTCCCGGGGGTTCCCGCTGGACGTTCGTACATTAAGAATGCAAAAGACTGCCTCCCATCATGACCCACCTGACCACACTGTTGTGCATATTCCTCAAGGGAGTATGAGGGAGACTGTACAAATGGATGTGCCGGACATGGGAGTAATCAATACGGAGCCCAAACGCACTCGTGGCTACCATAACCAGGGCTTTTCCACTTGTCCATATGGGAAAGGTAACTGCCCCACTGTGACACCTCTGGCATCATTAATCTCTCCTTCACAAGGGTTACTGTATCCACAGCTGGCAAGTACACTGTACAATGGTCTTCCTGTTCATACATTGTATAAACTGCTGATATGCCTCCTTCAGATTGCAAAGCAGTGGCCTCGTCAGGACATCCACCTTTTTCCCTACTGAGACAAAATCCTTCTTACTGGGCATGGGTCAAGATATCTTCACCATCCCTATAAAAGGCAGCCACCAGAGCTTTCGTATCAGCAGGGTAGTGGTCTCCCTCTTGTAGGATTTGGTGACGTTAAGATTCCCGACTGTTTAGCAAGTTGAACAGCTTTACAAGCCATTCTCTGCGAACACCAAAATTCAGACATTATCTTTCTGATAGTCCAGCGTAGCAATAGCTTCAGCACAATCATTCCTTTTCCTCATCAGCTTCACTAGAAAAGCCAGCTGTTGCCAGTTTATCTCTCAAAGCTGCTTCAATTTGGCTTTGTTTGCCACATATGATTGTGATGCGCTCCATTGCTTCTTCAGAGGAGATTGTCCTAAAACACAAAAGTATCGTTCACAACTGACAAGGCCACTTCCTGTGACTGATATTCTTCCTCATCTTCTCCATTTCTTGGCAATCTGTTCCTCAACAACTTCTGGTAAAGTGGATGCGGACTCATATTCTTCACATGCCTCATCTGATGTCTGTGACAAATGTTTCCTAAAGTATCGTTCACAACTGACAATGCCACTTCCTGTGACTGATATTCTTCCTCATCTTCTCCATTTCTTGGCAATCTGTTCCTCAACAACTTCTGGTAAAGTGGATGTGGACTCATATTCTTCACATGCCTCATCTGATGTCTGTGACAAACATTTCCTACAACAACTGCACAATTTCTCCCCTGCCTTCAGTAAAGTAGGAAACCTCGTAGCAATGTGTTCTGACATGGTTCCCAAATCCTTCCCTTGATTATATGGACTGAAGCATACTAATAAAAAAGTACTTACTCGGCTTGGATTTGTGAACACTGAATGGGTCACAACAGTACTTGTACTAATTCTTATCACTGTCTTTAACTGATGTAGCAAACGGAATTTGTAAAATGAACGCTGTGATGCATGGAAGAATTGGTGTTTGTAGAGAATTGTGACAATACTCAAGATATAACATTTAAAAAGAACAATGTCCACCTTAACTCTGCATCCTTGCACCCTTTCATGAGTCCAGCTGGGTGTGGAGTTCAAGGAGGGTGGACTGATGACATGTCAGTAACAATGTCCAGATGTACTGCTCTTGTAACAACCTTGTCATTACAGTTTGCACCATTAGTCTGAATAAACAATGGGCCAGCAAAAGTGTGGGTCAAGGCTTCATTCATTGTTGGGGACATCTTGAACTATTCCCTTCTCTATCTGCTGTTGAATTATGTCATTGTAGTCTTTCAAAAGTTCGTGATCCTGCTGCAAGCATATGAAAAGACCAGTAAGCTAGTGTAAGGAAAGGTTATAGTTATCTGGTAGAGGGCTATGATGGTTTCTATGGCAGTGAAACTTCATACCAGTCCCCTAGAAATGTGGTTGTGTCGGTAAACTCTTCATACAATGCCTTCTCCGGTTCTTGCATCCCTAGAGCTTCAAGCTCCCAGAATGACTTCAGCCTGTCATCTAACACTTAAAGCTGCATGTTAGCTTTCATGACATGAGTTGTCACTAGGTTTGTGAAATGCCATGTTGTTGATCTGCTTGTTGTAGGACCAGATGTTATTACATCCCAGTAATGATCTGAACCCACAAGAACATCGACATCTCCATCAGCCCTATCTGCCAACTTCCTGGTCGTGCATGGGCTGCGGGTCCGTTTCCCGATGTGGTGATATTACTGGAGGAGTTGTCAGGGACTTATGGATAGTTAGTATCACCAATTGAATCTTTTCACCATACTCATCTCAGCTCTTCCTATTTTCTCCACGAGGTCAACTTATTGGCTTGAGCAGTCCCCAGTATCTGAAGTTATGAGTTCACGGAAGTTACTGCCAGAGCATTTTCTGTCTGGTTTATTAGCCTCGTTGCTGATGCTATATGGGCACCACGAATGCTCCTACTTGTGCGCAAGGTTATTCAATTATGGATGTTCAGCACGATGGGCACTATCTAGAAATATCTAATTTAACGTACCACTCTCTATTAGACTCCTCTTTATCGTCTACGTTGTGAGATTGTTGTTAGTTAGGACTGTTCCAAAATAGCACAAGAGGAGGTCCTACACAGGAAAAGAAGCATTTATATGTACTTAATCCCTGTTGCCAGCTATCTTGGCCAGAATGGAACCCTGGCCCAGCCTCGCGGCGATTGAAGCCACATCATCGACAAAGATATAGGACAGCGAGCACAGATCGGTGTCGATTCCGTCGTTGACGCTCCAACCTGATGGGTATGACAAATCTGTGATTATTCTCCACTTTCCGAGGGTGTGGCCCTTGGGAACGACCCCAATTCTATTAATGTGTCCGCTGGCATATGCAAACAGGCCCAAGAAGTGCTTCTTTCACAGCTCCGGCGTCCACGTAGTCCGTCACGACATCTTCATGTTCGGGCGCTGACGGCATGTTTCCGCCCACGGATACCAGAGGACACGCCCTGCTGAAACCGATTCGGAAGCCGGCTTCCAAACCCTGCACGAGGAACTCAGCGAACCTGGGGTCCGGATGACCGCGGAGTGCTTCCGCCCATGCTACTGGCCGAAGCGGCGAGAAATAGTCACCTCGGGTACCCACCACCGGGCCGAGAGGGGTGGCAGAGGGGGGATGTTGCAGCTGTATCAACTCATCGATGTAAGGGTAACGACTGTCTATCTCTGGCGGTAATAGAGAATATATACATACGTAACGCACGGGTCGGTCACAGCCCCTGCAGCAATGCTAGGTACAGTATGGGTGATATAAGCCCCTCCCATGCGAGTGAGGTGACCGGGTATCATCCCAGCGTAAGGTCACGCCCTTGCGGGCGGAAACCAGGATACAACCGCAGACAGGTATGACAACAATGAGCATGAGATGTATACATACACGTGCAACAATTACAATTTGCATGCACGGAACAATCCTGTCGGTCTCTCTGATAAACTGGCTGTCAACCAATCCCTCGAATCACCGTAGGGAAGGGGTGGGACCTGCAGCTGAGGCTCACGGCGCGGCCGTCTTTGGCTCCCTATGTGGGTAAGGATCCCGACGATGCTGCGGACAGGGCTCCACTGGATGAGGACCATGGCAGACGCTGCAGGCATGCATGTGCTTGCACTGCGGGTAGAAGCACCGGTTCTCATTAAATTTGCGGCAAATTTAATGAACCGGTTCTCATTAAATTTGCGGCAAATTTTCCAGCTTGGAAGAGGAGCAGTCGGGCGAGGTTGCAGCATCTGGGAGGCCACCGACACTGTCGGGTTGATTGGAAGAACAAAGGACAGCATTGGCAGGTCGAGGCACATCTCCACCGTGTGGTGTGTTTGCTTAGGCAATGTTTGCAGCACACGCACTGCTTTGCCCAGCCCGCAAGCAACTCATTGTACAGCGCCTGGTCCTCCTGGGACCAGTCAAGGGAGTGCCAAGCGACCGCTTGCCTTTTGTACATGCGGTCGTACGTGACCCAGGCGGCACCATCATATTTGCGGTCAGCGTGAATGATTCGCCACATGTATGCAAGGAGCTCCGGAGCCTTCTGCGAGAACTTGGGGGACAGGATGGCCGCCATCCCAGTAAAGCATTCTGCCCACACGAGAATGTCCGTCACGGGATCTCTCCGGCCGTGATTCAGTTTGGACTCGGAGCCATCAGTTGCCCACGACTCCTGAAGGAGTTCGGACATTTCAACGAATTCCAGGCCCTCTATCCGCGCCACCACTTTGGCCGGGAACCTGGACGCAGGATCGAAGGCACCCGACACGAGTTGTGTCGGTTCCCGCTGACCCTCTGAAGGGTGTGCCAGCTCGCCCAGGAGGGATGCCAGCCCCGTCCCTATTTCTTGCACAAACTCCTCCATGGTATATGGCAAGCCATAACAGTATACAGTTCTGACATATGGGTAGTCGATACCTAGTCCAAATGCACTTGTAGCAACCATGACTTTGACCAACCCATCCCTCCACTTTCCAAAGCTGGTCTCATTGGTTGACTGGTCCTGCTGGCCGCTATAAATAGCGCTTGGGACACTAATTTTATCAAGAGCCAATTGGACAATGCCACAAAGTTCAAGGGCAGGTACATATATGATGCAACGGTCGAGGTCACTGTAGTTCTGCAGTAATTCTTAGGGTTAGGGTTAGGGTTAGGAGGGTGGACTGATGACATGTCAGTAACAATGTCCAGATGTACTGCTCTTGTAACAACCTAGTCGTTACAGTTTGCACCATTAGTCTGAATAAACAATGGGCCAGCAAAAGTGTGGGTCAAGGTTTCTATCTGCTGTTGAATTATGTCATTGTAGTCTTTCAAAAGTTCGTGATCCTGCTGCAAGCGTATGAAAAGACCAGTAGATTAGTGCAAGGAAAGGTTGTAGTTATCTGGTAGAGGGTTACGATGGTTACTATGGCAGTGAAACTTCATACCAGTCCCCTAGAAATGTGGTTGTGTCGGTAAACTCTTCATACAATGCCTTCTCCGGTTCTTGCATCCCTAGAGCTTCAAGCTCCCAGAATGACTTCAGCCTGTAATCTAACACTTAAAGCTGCACGTTAGCTTTCATGACATGAGTTGTCACTAGGTTTGTGAAATGCCTTGTGGTTGATCTGCTTGTTGTAGGACCAGATGTTATTACATCCCAGTAATGATCCGAACCCACAAGAACATCGACATCTCCATCAGCCCTATCTGCCAACTTCCTGGTCACGGGCTGCGGTCCTGGGGATGGTGTTGGGTCCGTTTCCCGATTTGGGGGTATTACTGCAGGAGTTGTCAGGGACTTATGGATAGTTAGTATCACCAATTGAATCTTTTCACCATACTCATCTCAGCTCTTCCTATTTTCTCCACGAGGTCAACTTATTGGCTTGAGCAGTCCCCAGTATCTGAAGTTATGAGTTCACGGAAGTTACTGCCAGAGCATTTTCTGTCTGGTTCATTAGCCTCGTTGCTGATGCTATATGGGCACCACGAATGCTCCTACTTGTGCGCAAGGTTATTCAATTATGGATGTTCAGCACGATGGGCACTATCTAGAAATATCTAATTTAACGTACCACTCTCTATTAGACTCCTCTTTATCGTCTACGTTGTGAGATTGTTGTTAGTTAGGACTGTTCCAAAATAGCACAAGAGGAGGTCCTACACAGGAAAAGAAGCATTTATATGTACTTAATCCCTGTTGCCAGCTATCTTGGCCAGAATGGAACCCTGGCCCAGCCTCGCGGCGATTGAAGCCACATCATCGACAAAGATATAGGACAGCGAGCACAGATCGGTGTCGATTCCGTCGTTGACGCTCCAACCTGATGGGTATGACAAATCTGTGATTATTCTCCACTTTCCGAGGGTGTGGCCCTTGGGAACGACCCCAATTCTATTAATGTGTCCGCTGGCATATGCAAACAGGCCCAAGAAGCGCTTCTTCCGCAGCTCCGGTGTCCACGTAGTCCGTCACGACATCTTCATGTTCGGGCGCTGACGGCATGTTTCCGTCCACAGATACCAGAGGACACGCCCTGCTGAAACCGATTCGGAAGCCTTCTTCCAAGCCCTGCACGAGGAACTCAGCGAACCTGGGGTCCGGATGACCGCGGAGTGCTTCCGCCCATGCTACTGGCCGAAGCGGCGAGAAATAGTCACCTCAGGTACCCACCACCGGGCAGAGGGGGGATGTTGCCGCTGTATCAACTCATCGATGTAAGGGTAACGACTGTCTGTCTCTGGTGGTAATAGAGAATATATATATACGTAATGCACGGGTCGGTCACAGCCCCTGCAGCAATGCTAGGTACAGTATGGGTGGTATAAGCCCCTCCCATGCGAGTGAGCTGACCGGTTATCATCCCAGCGTAAGGTCACGCCCTTGCAGGCGGAAACCAGGATACAACCCCAGACAGGTATGACAACAATGAGCATGAGATGTATACATACACGTGCAACAATTACAATTTGCATGCACGGAACAATCCTGTCGGTCCCTCTGATAAACTGGCTGTCAACCGATCCCTCGAATCACCGTAGGGAAGGGGTGGGACCTGCAGCTGAGGCTCACGGCGCGGCCGTCTTTGGCTCCATATGTGGGTAAGGATCCCGACAATGCTGCGGACAGGACTCCACCGGATGAGGACCATGGCAGACGCTGCAGGCATGCATGTGCTTGCACTGCGGGTAGAAGCACCGGTTCTCATTAAATTTGCGGCAAATTTCCCCGCTTGGAAGAGGAGTAGTCGGGCGAGGTTGCAGCATCTGGGAGGCCACCGACACCGTCGGGTTGATCGGAAGAACAAAGGACAGCATTGGCAGGTCCGGGCACATCTCCACCGTGTGGTGTGTTCGCTTAGGCAATGTTTGCAGCACACGCACTGCTTTGCCCAGCCCGCAAACAACTCATTGTACAGCGCCTGGTCCTCCTAGGACCAGTCAAGGGAGTGCCTAGCGACCGCTTGCCTTTTGTACACGCGGTCGTACGTGACCCAGGCGGCACCATCATATTTGCGGTCGGCGTGAATGATTAGCCACATGTATGCAAGGAGCTCCGGAGCCTTCTGCGAGAACTTGGGGGACAGGATGGCCGCCATCCCAGTAAAGCATTCTGCCCACACGAGAATGTCCGTCACGGGATCTCTCCGGCCGTGATTCAGTTTGGACTCGGAGCAGTCAGTTGCCCATGACTCCTGAAGGAGTTCGGACATTTCAACGAATTCCAGGCCCTCTATCCGTGCCACCACTTTGGCCGGGAACCTGGACGCAGGATCGAAGGCACCCGACACGAGTTGTGTCGGTCCCCGCTGACCCTCCAAAGGGTGCGCCAGCTCGCCCAGGAGGGATGCCAGCCCCGTCCCTGCGGGCTTGTCCGTCTGCGTAAATGTTGGTGGTTGCAGCCCCGATGGTTGCGTCGGCGGGAGTTCCGTCCGACGTGGGAACGAACGACGGCAGTGTGAAAACACGTTCATGCACCACGAACAACGAATGCCTGCCATCCAAAGGGACCATGCAGACTCGCCGAGCCGCCTTCCCAAACGGGAATGACTGAAAGAGGAAATGGATATGCTACAAATCTCCATGCATGCCATGCAGCCCTCAACCCCCCGCATGTCGAGCCCAGCCCAGCGGCCCGATCGGTTCGATTAGCACACACGCAGCGGCCATCACAAGTGAACCAAGGCTTACCGCTGTCCCCTTGAGCCCCACCATCCGCATCCTGGGGCTGCCCCGGCTGTCCGTGACTAGTACCTGGAGCTGGGCGGTCCTGCATCGCCCCCAAGGAGCTGGCTGAACCACCCCTCAATATACTGCCTCTGTTCGGGGGTAAACGTCTCCATATGTCGATGCAAAGCAAGAGTCCAACGCGAAACAATACAATGTACACGTGGCATGACCTAGCGGCCCTGGGTATATATGAACCGACTGCGCTGCGCCGACCAGGTATACAATTACAATAGTCCGAATAGGTGGGCCCGCGTGCACCTTGGCTGGCGCCTGATTAACTGTGTTTAGCTACGCTAAACCTCATGCATCGCAGAACCGGTAGAAACGGTGCATGCCAGCGTCATATGTTCAGCATGTAGACTCTGATTGCTCTGTCTTTGTTGGCAATAACCAGTCCCCGCCCTCGCAATGATCAGGTGTCCTCGGACTGGCTTTGGGTCCAGTTTGGCTCCTGGAACTTGTGTGAAGAAGGGTGTGCATTACGCAAGACCCTATTGGTGGCCCCTGGCACAAGCACACAGCATGAGGGTGAAGCCGTTCCAGTCAGTACAAGAGTGTTCCGCCATGAGAGATCCACGCCGAATGCTTTGAGGCATACCACGTGGAGAACTCTTGAGACAAATGGCAGGTTTATCATTCACTGAAGAATTGAGCGGCCCCCACCACACAGCTTTGGCCATGCACCAGGTTGCCATGGACCACTGTTGACATGTGCTCACATGGCTTAGGAAGTGATGGTTCAAAGTGCTGTACTCAAAATTGGAGCTGTTCCAGCCGTTGTTCGAGTTCGTCAGGGCTCATCTCGCCTGATACTTTTAAACGATGGAGCCTTCTTATGGCTAAATCCAATTCATCTCGGGCACTTAGGCTTGTGCTACTGGGAAGTGACGATGTGCTTTGGATGCTGGTAGTAGGCATTGCCATTGGAGTATAGCCACTTGCTCCAACGTCCATCGAATTTGGCGTTGTTGTAGTGGCAACGTAACGTTTTTTTTTCTTTTTAACTTCTTCTATTTTGTTGAAATCAGACAGCCATTTAGACTCCTTATTACGGCCAAAATCTCCTTTCAGTTTGGTTACTTCTCGAATGATCTCCATTTCTGGAGTCATCGTTGTGCAGACCTCTATAAAGTTTGTCGCGGCTCTCTGTAGATCTTCCTTTGCTCCTCGATAATGTTCTAATTGATCGGAGTTCATCCTCATATAGACTTCCGCTGCTCCGCCTATGCTGCTCCGTCCAAGACAGTTACTGCAGTACTACTGCAGGAATAATGTTGTAATGGTCTTTTTGTAACACTAAAAAATATTACGGCAATAAAACTTACCATATATAGTTATTTCTCCTATGTATATCATTATTTATTGCGATAATAAGACCGTTACGGTATTATTACGTTTAATTTATGGTTTAACGTCTGGAAATGACCAGATTTCGAATTAGGCATTGTCATGATATCACAGGCTACGCAATGATATAGAGCCAGTGTATTCCTTTGATTACGGCTACTCCTACGTATCGTTAATGACGCGTTCTTACTGGCAGGATTCCACTTCCAGTGGCAATATCTTGTCCTTTGTTCGGCAGCAGGTGCATATCTTGTTTTCTTGCTTGAACCAATTCATAGGGCAACAGCGACTACATCTAACACACTGCTGATGTCCTTCATTGACTATTTCAGCTTCATTGATGGGTTATCCATGGCTCTTCTGCTTTAGATAAATGATTACCTGAAAAGTCAAGATTCAGAAGCTGTTGGTCTGGGTTACATAACTCCATCGTCTTATCTTTCTCATCAATTATATGACATGATCAACGCAAAATGCTTTTATGTGATGAAAGGAACAAAAATCATGGTCGCCAATGGGAATCCCAAGAATCTCCATATGGGGTTTGTGAGATTTCTGCATGCCCAATGGAAAAATGTCAAGATCATGTCGGCTAAACTTAGGAAGGTTGATGATGATACCCAGAGCAGGGCCTTCCTCTTTGAGGATCCTGCATAAGGAAGATGCTACTTTCATTAGTAAAGAAAGGCACAATATTTTCAAATCGCATAAGGTATGAATGCTATACCATTAGCCTTGTCCTTTGTCTCCCTATCCCATGCCCAGTCATTCATAGATGGGTTGTTGTACATATGAGGATGGCAGGTCGTATCCATCGTCATAATTACTGCTTAGTTCCTTAAAGTTTTCGTAAGCTTCGTGGTTTTCTACCCATCCAGTTCGACACAATTCTTTAAGTTTCTCTAACATCGTATCCTGACAGCACTCCTAATATGCGCTCAAAAAAAGCCTACATTTTAGGTGAGTTGTGAAAAAACAGATGTGCTTCATTCATTGTATCTATCACATTCTGAATTGGCTGTAATTTGCAGCTAGCACTGGTGCACATTCAAAATGTGTGCATGGCATGGCATTTAAATGGCTTTTTGATATAACGCCCTGAACTTGACATTAACTTCATTTGGTGCTGAACTCGTTTAGTCATACGTTTAAGCTCTAACTCTGTTAAGATCAAACATGTAGGACTCCTTTAATTTCTTGCAAACAGATTCAGATTTTGTTTGCTCTAAATTGAACAAAATCACATAGACAAATACTATGCTGGGATTGATGATATCCAACATTCTGCTGCATATGCCAAGTACAGAGTAGTGGCCTAAAGTCCAGTGGGTTGGCCTTTTATCCAATACGGACTTGGAGTGCGAAAGGTCAATTTAATGATCTTCTTTGCATCGGCAGCTAAGATTTTAATTTGGTGTTTATGCTTGCAATGAGTGGCAAATCTTTGTCTAGTGCACGTTTGCATTGCTGGCACACCAATCGGTTGTCATCAGTATGGTACACTAAATTATATCTAGTGGGGATTGCTGCGTCTCTCATTTCTATAGATGAACTACACCAAATCAGTTCAAAGAGCAGCTGAGAAAATGTCGGTTTATGTGGATGCCTGGCCATCACACCAGCCCGTTGCCAAAGCCGGGACATTCCTGGGTGCCCTTCATGTAGGATCCACGTTATCGAGGTAGTGCCTCTAAGTTTCCCTATTGCTTCTTCAGCATTGACGTCAGCACTTCTCTATGTAGTTGTACTTATTGGCTAATATAAAACCTGTACACCCAGCTATCATTGACCTGGCCTGCCACACAAAAAAAAAAACAAAGCATCGGACCCACCAAATGAGGCAGCAGAGGCTTAACCAACTCCGATGCTCCCACTTCATCCCACTGTGCTAGGTCCCTAGCCCTCTGCAACACATCATGCGCCGTCTTCCGAGCCTTTACCTATTTTGACTTGCTCCTCTTGTGCGCTACCCTCTCCAGCCTCTCCTTTGATCGCCTGAGTCTGCTGCTAGGCCGTCGGTTTGGTACTCGGTGACAACAAGCTCTAAGCGATTGGCCACCTTTATCAACTCCTGCCTATGGGCCAGAGCGTCCTTACCTCACTTGAGGCTTTGCTTGGCCTTTTCCAAGGTGAGCTTGGCAGGACCTTCCTCCAGCAGTCTGGCCACCTGCAGCTCCGCATCAGTAAGTGTACCGGTATTGGACTAGTTGTAATCTTAGTGGTAGTTCTAATCATTGTTGTTGCTAAGATATTAAAGACTGGTGGTGATGTCATTCGTCATGCAGAGGGCATGTGTATGTATGCATGCATGTGTGTGCATGTACACAACCCGAGACCATCATTGAAATTGGCCTGCTCAACATGAGCCTTCTTTTGGAAGCGGTAGGGCCTCTCAGCTTTCCTAGTAGCTTTCTCTGTGGCCTACTGCGCTGCCCTTAACGTTTCTCACCTCGCACCTGGGAGTTATTGATGGTGGGCAAGATAGCCGCCAACGGATTGACCGTCGAGTCGATCCTGCCTTCTGCTGCTAACGACGATTCTCCTAGTTATTTGAGGCTCTTATAGAGTCTTCTTCCTCCACTGATAGAGAACTTGAAAAACTTGAGAACTGGTGTGATAAGTGGTAGAATGGTAGTGGTAGAGCTTCATTGAAAGAAGTTGTAAATGGTTCGTTTTGATCCAATTGGGTTACACATGTCAACTTCGTCATAGTATATGTGAATTTGCAATGCATTGGGGAATTGTACAGATCACCATCACAGAAATCGGCCATCATTTCAGAAGTCATTGCATGAGATTTCAGAACCTATGACACAAACATTGTAATCTGATTCGTAAATACCCTTACATTCTATGCCACAACATCACATTGTAATAGTTGACGAATTTGTGGTATCAGTGGCACATCATAACATTTATCAGTGACTTTCACAAATTTTCCATGCTTATTAACTCCTGTTGATGTACCAAGAATCCTCTCAATGGGGGCCTAAAAGGTGGTAGAACTTGAATGGTAGTGGTAGGACTAGAACTTGTATGGTAGTGATAGATCAATGAGGATACCAGAGGACTCTATCTGTAAGACCCAGGTTCACCTGGGGTCAGGATGATCGGCCATCATTTCAGAAGTCATTGCATTTCAGAAGTCATTGCAGAAGTCATTGCATGAGATTTCAGAAGTCATTGCATGAGATTTCAGAACCTATGACACAAACATTGTAATCTGATTCGTAAATACCCTTACATTCTATGCCACAACATCACATTGTAATAGTTGACGAATTTGTGGTATCAGTGGCACATCATAACATTTATCAGTGACTTTCACAAATTTTCCATGCTTATTAACTCCTGTTGATGTACCAAGAATCCTCTCAATGGGGGCCTAAAAGGTGGTAGAACTTGAATGGTAGTGGTAGGACTAGAACTTGAATGGTAGTGGTAGGACTAGAACTTGTATGGTAGTGATAGATCAATGAGGATACCAGAGGACTCTATCTGTAAGACCCAGGTTCACCTGGGGTCAGGATGACCACAAAGAGCTTCCTCCCACACCACCAGCCAAAGCAGTTACCTTGGGCGCCCATCACAGTGCCAAGGGCAGTTGATGTAAGGGTAACGACCGTCAACCCCTTGCGTCCAAACAATCTCACTTTCAGTGGATGTGGGGTGCATGCATGTAGATCTTGATCGCTATTCTTGGATAGCTGTAGCAGTACCCACATCCAGACCATTGTATTATGGGTCTGAACATTACCCACATCCAGACCATTGTATTATGGGTCTGAACATTACCGAGTTGATCATACACAGCATGTCGTCCTGGTTTATCCAACCGTTCTTTAGCTGTCATTGAATACCTACCACGCTATAAATGTAGCAGTGTTATTACCATCTGAAACTGAAGCTTTACTGATTCAATGAGGCTCGGTGAAACTCCTAATCCTGAATCAGGGCATAGTGGATTTGTGGGGGGTTAGCTGGGCTTAGGTTAGCTTTTTGGAGGGTTGTGTGGTGTTTGATTGGGCGTCTGTATTTGTTGAGTAGATGGAGTTGAGGCCATTTGGTATTTTGGTATTGAGCGCTGTGATTAGGTTGTTTTTTTCATCACCTCTTACTTGTACTGCATAAGTTTGTAGTGAGCTGGCAAGTCCACTTTTCCTTTTAGATCATGCCTTAAGTTGGTGTACCCTATCTATCCAAGGTTGTGAGCATATCTGCAGTGCTTCGTCCAATTTAAGCTCTTTATCCAAAGATTCCTTGGGAAATAAATCTTATTCTGACATTAGCTACTGGTCAGTCTGAGACTTAATACTATGAAATATAGACATTTTTGCAATTGTGAAATATCTGTACCTGTGCAAAAGATAGCCAAGTAACTGTGTGCTTGATATCTGCTTCTTCTCAGCATCGTCTCTGACTAGGGCTAGTATTTAATCTGTCCTCCTTCGAGAATGGTGAGGACTCAACTCTGATTTAGTGGAGTGATAAACTGTACATGCATAGAGTCCATGGCACTATTTTCCCCCATATCCGAAGGTTGCAATGGTGGTGGATTCAATACACTGGGGTTACTGTCTTCTTGTTTATAAAATGGTTGTTGTTGATACTTATTTGGTCTTCTCTTCCTAGCTTAACTCAATTGTGCCTACTTCTTCCTTAATGTCTGTATCTTATTAGATCGTGTTACATGTACCTGTGCATCGGTTGGTCAGCTATAAAATGTCTAGCTGCATCGCTGAGGCAATGTTTGCATCACATGCACTGTAGACGTAGCCATCGTAATGGTGGTTGGCATGAATGATTCCCCGCATTTAGACGCATAGCTCTGGAGCCCTGTAAAGCATTCAGCCCACACGAGTATGTCCGTTAACAGAGCCCTCCAGCCATGATAAAGCCTCAACTTGGAGCTATCAATCACCCATGATTTCTGAAGGAGTTCGGACATCTTAACAAACCCGTGGCCCTCTATCCATGCCACAGTTTTAGAGAGGCCTTACTCGTCCATATTAACAACTTATCCTTGGAGATTATATCTAAAGGCATTTCCGCATTAGGCTATCTTAAACCACATCAATTCGCATCAATCCGAATCCGGTTTGTTCGATTCCGCACTAAGCAATCTGGATCGATACGGTATGGACATCAGTGTAAACATTGCTAAAAATGGCTGCCTGGTCTGCTGAAGAGGTCCATACTCTGGTTGTGGTTTGGGGAGCCGCTGATGTTCAGCGCCAGCTGGATGGAGTTGCCAAAAATAAAAAATCTACCAGAAGTATGCTATATCCCTTATGGATATGATAGAACGTGGGAACAGTGCTGAGTGAAGGTAAAAAACCATGCTAGACGCCGTTGCTGCCTAGCTAGCACTCTCTTGTGACGATTTAAACGGTGCTCTTTACATACTTTAAGTAACAAATAACAGTGAAGGTCATTTTGGAAATATTTTTTAATAACTATAACTACGTGACGAATAATTACATTCATATAATCCTGATCGGTGCGAATTGATTCATATTGAACCGAAACAGTTAGTGCGGAAATGCCTTAAGATTCTTTATCCCTAGCTCTGCCACCTGCATGTCAATTTCTCACACCTCCCCGTGAAGATGAACACACTTCATGATATTGGAACACCATCTCCAATGTAAAAAAAAAAAATATCGGATGCACAGAAGGTGGTTGTGCTACGCTTTTTAGTTTCATAAATAGCTCACACTTTAATTACATCCCTCAAAACGGGAAATTGTAATAGTTCATTAGCACCTCTGAGAGTTTTGAGTGAATAAAATCATTACTGCTTGGTCAACAGCTGGATACTTAGCTCTACTGACAGCTAAGAATGGATAGGTACTGCACTACAATCGTTACGTTTTGCAATTCTGTCAATACAATTGTTGTACACTAATGCTGGTGTCTACATGTAGCTTATGACAGATGTTAATGTTTAATTTCCCACAATCCTTATTTAATCATAGATTGACCTTGCATTTGTGACTTAAGTCACATCTTGCAGGGGCTCCCACAAACACTGCATAGTCTGCTTGCATAATTAGCAGTGCACAGTTCAGAATCCTTGTATAATGGAAGAGACTTTAGTGGTACAAAATTATGTAGCACATGTTCATTTTCAAGCCTTTTACGATGGTTAGCCTGTGTGCCTATGCTTATCTGCAATAGCAAGGCTATGGCAACAGCTTCAGTGAGTTGCTCAGCATACTGCTTCCTGGGTGGAACTTCTTGTACAAGAGGTATGCATCAGTTTCCACAATCCCAAGAACTGTTGCCACAACACGGTTTGTCCAAGACTGGGTTCGCCATGCTGTTTCCAGTGCCAGGCCTCCTTGATGCATGTGATTGTTGATGTCTATAATCGATGCTGCATCAAAATAGGGATTCAACAATCTTCTTTCGCTTGACAATTTTGTTAAATACTTCCGTCTGTCCTACCTCCTCCCTATCTTCATCAAGCATCTCTCTCCATCTGCGCTTGTTGGGTGGCTTACCAGGGAGAGTTGTAGAATGTGTGGACACAAAACACTTTCTAACTTTATCCCCCCATGCATGGGCCATGATGTTATGGCCTTATACACTGGATGTTAGTGTGACATCACCTAGTTCTTTGAATTCCACCTCATCAAGATACAGCTTAGGAAACATTCGAGTTGCTGTCTTTACTAATCCTGTGAAGTGCATACCATTCTTTCTACAAGCAATAGCTGTGGTGACACTAGCGAAGGCAGGATCTGTATTCAGACATGTATTCCTTACTGTTCATAACCTCAGCACCTTCCTGAATCTCAAGCTGTAGAATAATGACACAGACTCATCTACGCACAGCTGCCGCCCAGGATAGAACTTCTCTGCTCTTCGCTGATTGAAGCATTCGATCAAGCAGCGAACTGATGACCATTTATCACTATTATTCTCATCTTCTGAGCAGAATGATAAGCATCTAAGTAAAATTTCAAAGCGATTTCACGACAGGCCATATCGCTCCCCAAAACGAAGAGCAAAAAAAAGACCATCCTCAGTGGACTTCAAATCACGTCTACCTTCTGAGGTCCTTGTCAAAGAATACAGGGCACCGAACACTGCCAATATCTCCCCTTCATTGACCTTCTCACATCCTTCAGGCAAGCAGTCTGAAGTCCAATTGCTGATATCTGTCAACATATGGGATGGAATCCAGCATCCAGTAGTCGGAATGGTGTCCTATGCATCTCATCCACATTACCCACAAGATGTGTGCTCCAAATCTAGGCATGCATCTCCAGTCTTCAAGAACTCCATCAACAATCTTCCATTGTACTCCATGGCAAAGTAGACTGTTGTCAGAATCATCTACTTCTTGCTCATGCTGTTCTGTAAGAGACCCACGGCTGGAGACGCTGCTTCTTCTGAAATGGAGGGTGGAGGGTGTGCACATTTGTGCTTTTACTAGCTAAAAACGCACATCCAGCTCGATAAAACTATAACTATTTACCGGACTTAAAAACGGACGCGGCCAAAGGTTGGTGATGCTTGTTCTCTAGATATATTGCAAATTTGGCTAAGATCTATTGCCTACAGGAGGAGGAATTCAGCTTTAAATTGTTTTAGTACTGGGGTCACAACAAGATTTAATAACAAAAGTAAATAGTCACGTGATGCTTTTTAACTTTCAGTATGTATTGAAAAATAGTTGTACACTATACCTACGTTATCAGATTTGCATTTGAGCTTATTGTTATATTGCAATATATCTAGAGAACAAGCATCACCAACCTTTGGCCGCGTCCGTTTTTAAGTCCGGTAAATAGTTATAGTTTTATCGAGCTGGATGTGCGTTTTTAGCTAGTAAAAGCTTAGGGATGCTATTTCGTAGTACGCTCTCAGTGAACGGATATATTTTGTCTCCGACTCGTCACATGTTAGATCTATCGCAAAAACGTACTTCGGAGGCAATAGACCCTCCTTTGCCGTTAGAAAAGTGCTATCAAAGACAAATACCTGAAAACTTCCGCCATTTCTCTATGAATTGCATTTGAAACGTCATCATAGCGTCATTTTTCGTATGAATATATTTTTTATGTGACGTCTTCGGTATATGTTTATCCAGTGGGTGCAAGCATAGATATGGTGCAAGTGCTGTCAATGGAGATTGTAAAAAGCCACTCACGACGAACGGCTAGTAAATCAGCAGCGTCAATATGGGCAGGCCTAGAAACGGCAAAGAACAAGAGGCAAACGCCAAAAGCTGGAGGCGAAAAGCTGTGGAATTAGTAGTATAAGCGGCCTGGATGTTAGGCCTACTGGTATGCGGGACCGCTTATTCCATAGCTTTTCGTTTCCAGCATTGGAGTTGCCTCTTGCTCATTGCCGTTTCTAGAGGCCTGCCCAGATCGATGCTGCTGCTTTACTAGCCGTTCGTGGCCCACAGGTACTGGATAAACAAAGACCGAAGACGTCACATTAAAAATATATTCATACGAAAAATGACGCTATGATGACGTTTCAAATGCAATTCATAGGGAAATGGCGGAAGTTTTCAGGTATTCGTCTTTGATAGCACTTTTCTAACGGCAAAGGAGGGTCTATTGCCTCCGAAGTACGCTTTTGGGATAGATCTAACATATGACGAGTCGGAGACGAAGTATAGCCGTTCAGTGAGAGCGTACTACGAGATAGCATCCCTAAGCTTTTACTAGCTAAAAACGCACATCCAGCTTGATAAAACTGTAACTATTTATCAGACTTAAAAATGAACGCGACCAAAGGTTGGTGATGTTTGTTCTCTAACAAACTTTTTTTGATCTTAGCAAATTTGGCTAAGATCTATTGCCTACAGGAGGAGGAATTCAGCTTACAATTTTTTTAGTACTGGGGTCACAACAAGTGTTAATAACAAAAGTAAATAGTCACGTGATGCTTTTTAACTTTCAGTATGTATTGAAAAATAGTTGTACACTATACCTACGTTGTCAGATTTGCATTTGAGCTTATTGTTATTGAAATAAATTCAAATGTTGTCAAAAAAAGTACCAAAAAATTATTGTTCCAAGTGTGATGGTTTCCACTGCATGCATAGGTGACGATCTAACATCAACTTATTGTTTGAATTATTAATCAATTTATTCAATTATGATGTCGTCACATTATGTACCACTAATCAGAATCACATGCATGGTCAACAACATTGTTCTTGTCTTTGAATTGCTGCTAATTCAAGTGTTACGTGTGTGCTTAACTTAGTATGAATATTATTATTGACATTGCATATTATGTACTGAATTCATTGTGGCATATATATACATGGTAAATTGGAGCGTGTTCTGACTGATTTCATGATGGTTGTCATCACTCCCTAGGCCTGGAAGGTGTGAAGTGAAGACCATGGCCACAGTAGCTCATGCCAAGTTGAGCCTGTTTCCACTGAAATGTCAGTGGCTACACAGAAAAACACAAGCTGACATCGGACTCCATGAAGCCAAAGGCCAGATGAAGGGAGTTGTTCAAGCCACATGCGCCATCTTGCAGTAGCCACCACACAAACACAAAAGAATAAGAGCTACCTTGGGATTGATCTTCCAATTTAAAGCAGCTTTGAGGTGATCTAGAAGCGATTAACTTCAAGCAAAACAAGAAGTCACCTATGGGCAGAGCGCTGACATCACTGTACCAATACATTGCATCACAGCACTTGTATCATAGCAGTGGGAGTACTCCTAAGTGCAGCTCCTGCCAAGTGGAGGATGCAGTCTTGCTAAAATTCATACAGGCTCCAGTCGATCACCATACCTCGTCATGATTTTCGGCCATGCTTCTTTACTTCTCGGGTTGTTCCTATTTGGAATTCCTTGCCACAACATGTTGTATCCACACACAATATCTGTCTCGTCGATCATTCTCCTTTTTGTAAACTTATCCATTTAAATAGGAAGTATATAAGTGTATTGAATCACATGCCATTACTTGCCTCTTGCAGTGCATTATCTGTACAATGCATTGAGAAATTTAAAATATGGGACAGTGTCCAGCAAAATCGGGCTTGTGGGGTTATAATCTTATCACTATAAAAATTGCACTAAACAACACATCTATGCAACCGTACAACCTTTTCCTTTCAAGTTTCGCACACTTGTTTCCACATCATCTCTCTATGTTCGTGTCCATTTTGAAGCTCTAATTATTTTCCATGGCGTCAGTGCAGATCGCTAACACAACAGGTTAGAATTCCTCATTTCTCCACGTACGAGTGTTGAAAACGCGTCAAATTCGGGTTGTACATAGAGGAGTCCTGTAGCTATTGGTTTGTTCTGTTCGATTCGTTAACCTTAATTCTCCAGGTCCAAGTCCTACGCGTAGGACCAAAATTTGAAAATTCATCATAAATAGAAATGCAGTTTTTTGGCATCCATTTCTCTACTGTTGTTTGATGTGTCTATCATGCTAAATTTACCAATTGTCAGTCTATTTTTTTAATCACATCCTTGGTTACACGACGCAAATAAACAGATACGGTTCTTAAAAATGCATTATGTAGTGGATTTAATTGTCACAGAAAAAGTACGACAAGGACAACTTTTTTTGAATGTTTTTTGAAGCATGATGTGTGGGCTACTTTATACATTCTACGGCAGTGTTTTTACTCTAATTGATTTTGCCATTTTTACCGAAAACGCACTGTACGTTTTCAAGATTTTGTCCATTCACTTGGCTATTCCCGCAACATGCGTCTGACAAATACCTATCGTTCATAAGCTTGTGGAGCTAGCAATTTCCAAATCTACAATGTACTTTTTTATACGCTTAGTGCAATATACCTGTCCTACTACCCCCTTCTTTTAAAATGTTGCTCTGATCGTCCCAACATTACTTTTTGGTACTTTAAGTTGCTTTACAATCTACCGCAAATACATCTTTTAGCAATGTAGTATTGATTGTATTTGACAATCTTTGAAGAATTGCAAGAAAGTAAAAATATATTCTGAATTAATAACCATTTCTACAGACTACAGTACAATAAGATTTTGGTTTTTATTTTTGTTCATTTGAGCTTGCTAAAAATTAATTTTAACTTGCGTCCTACGCTAATCCTACGCGTAGGACGACGGGAGATTAATGGTTAATTTCCACATCATCCGTTACGGAGATACAGTTGAACAAACTACGGGCACGTTTTCCCGCTTTACACGCGCCAATGATTTTGGCAAATCACGTCCCGCTCAGTGCATGGGGAAGTGGTGATTATAACATTGGCACGAATCAAGCGGGGAAACGTGCATGTAGCTTGCTCAACTGTATCTCCGTAACGGATGATACAGAAACTAACGAACAGAACAAATCAATAGCTACAGGACTCCTCTATGCACACTCCGAATTTGACGCGCGTTTTCGACACTCGTATGTGGAGAAAGGTGAAATTCTAACCTGTTGTATTAGCGATCTTTGCACTGACGCCATGGAAAATTGTTAGAGCGCCAAAATGGATAAGAACATAGAGAAATGATGTAGGAACATGTGTACGAAATTTGGAAGGAAAAGGTTGTACCGTTGCGAAGATGTGTTGTTTAGTATAAAGTGCAGTTTTTATAGTGATAAAATTATAACCCCACAAGCCCGATTTTGCTGGACACTGTCCCATATTTTTTAAATTTTTATATATACATAATAATATACAGGACAACTTACAACACTTGCTGTATTAAATTCACACTACAGTTAATTAAACTTTAAGATGGGAGCCACCAGAGAGGATTGCTGTCACATTTGCTCTCACCAAATGTAGGTTGAGCCTACTAAACAGCTCAGACAGAACGGCTGACTTTGTTTTACCCGATCATTATTACTACCACGTTTTCAACAACCAGGAAATCATGCACGCAGTCTACCATATTCAACTTCACTCGGGCTGTTACATGGTCTATTATGGGGAGGTCCTCTCCTGCAGTCATCACTACTTGTACATTCCGTGCTGTGATGGCTTGACTTTCACAACCTTGTTGGTGCTTCCCCACAAATCAACAACACCGAGGACCCTGAATCCAACATGATGTCCAGTTCTTTGTCTCTTATTCCTATTATTGTAGATGCTTCATTTTTTAGAGCGCTATTGACTCCTTGCTTCGGGCTGCTATCGGAGCCATGTGCATTGGCCATGCCTCCATTTGTCACCTAATGTGTTGTCTGCCCTTCTACACCATCATCAATATACCCTAAAAACTGTCATAGGCAATTGCACAAGCTACCTGATGTAAAACCAGACAGAAAAGCAGAGGGCCCAGGGGATCTCCCTGCTGAACACCAGACTCAGATGTAATGGAACTAAAGTGTGCCATAGTATAGGGTATTGCCCATAACACCAGTCTCAGTGGAACGTAAATCAATTTTCGTAACAGCAAAATCCCCATCAGACCAATGAGCATCCACACAACTTTTCAAACCATGAAAAGGGGCAAAGAGTTCAGAGGTTCAGAGGCTTTTGTCTTAACAATAGCACAAATACACTTGCTAGCCAGTTGACTTAAATGAATAATGGTTTCCATATGATCGAATGAAACTTTGGGATACTCATGTATCTTTCAACGTTATTAATTTATATATACGCCTACAATTAGAAATTCATATCGTACGCAGCAGCTGTTTTATGCCAAGACTATAGGGACCGAGACGTCAGGATCACAGGTTCACATCTTTGCGAGTGGTATAGGGACAAGCAAAGCCTGGTACCCAAAGCCTTTGTTTTCCAGTCATACTTTCTTCTACACACTCGTAATGTCTTATACCCATTGCTTAAAAAATAATCAAAAATCGATAAATGCTTCTCTCCTTAGCATCGTTACCTCTCCTAAGGCGATACGGTGAATGGGAAAATGACAGCCAATAGGCACGTAGCACACTGTGCACATCTCAAATATGCAACGTTTAGCGCGCCAGCACCTGTAGAATCGTAGAAAAAGGTACAGTGCCAAAGTAACTCCATTTACGCTTCTTACGTACTAGAATGGAGGTTGCGAACAAAAGAACAGTCCTACGTACACAAAATTAAGGAAAGGCATACAGATATGACCTACCAACGACGTAGTAGTAACAGAATCGCGCTGGGATGAACTGGTCAAAAATAAAAGGTACAGTCCGTAACCGGGTCGCGTAAGGTACTAGAAAATCGCGTTCAGCATGCAAACAATAAGAGCAAAGAGCCGTGCCAGTTAAAAAATGGCTCACAGACACGTAGGAAGATGTAATATGACGTTTTAGGACGAAAACAAATCACACAGTAGCAGCAGTTTTCAAGTCTTCATTGGTTTAACGGTAATAATAACCGTGTCGAGGAGTGTACATGTACAATCATACGCTCACGTGATGCGTTTCCAGGCTCTCAATGGTAATAGGCTCGTTTCGGATGTAACCCCGTAACGGCGGAATATCAGTAAATGAATAAAATTGTGCAGTAAATGAATACAATTGAGCATGGCGGTGTTGACTGATATTCCAGACCAAGACTTAAAGTTTGTGTATTAAGCCCTATACATAGCGTTATGGACAAATACAGTGTACCAATCTGTTCTATCCGAGTTTCTGAAGGTATGCGAAGGGACTGGGAAGCAGGGTTTCTTGCTACTTTTGTCGCAAATTCATTCGTAGGATGCGTACAAAAAGCCGGCTATATATCTCCATAAGGGTATATCATAAGTCTGTGGAATAAACACCAAGGCACAGTTTAATCACTTCATCGTGTTTTGGGCAATTCAGGTTTGGAGCAAGTGTGTAAACTACGTTCAAAACAGGTACAACAGTTAACAGATATGTAATGGGTACGAGTACCCATCAGTATCTTGTGTTAGGTACAAAGAGTTCCAGATCAGCTTGGATGAGGGCACGCAGGGACAAAATTAGAACGCAACGAGGGCTCATGCTTTCATATATGTACGGACACACGACTACCAAGGGTACAACTACCGGTAGTTGGGTCGCGCAATAATTGGGCCAATATAGTGATAAATCTTGCTCGTATCGCTTTTCTTTTGTATCTATAAATATCTCTCTGAACACATACCTCGCAACAACATTTATCTATTCAAGGGAAAGCTACTGTTGCACTGAGAGTACTGGCAGGTGTTGTCTGTATAATAATTTCGCGAAACGAGCCTGTAACGCGGATGTGACGTCACGCTAACATTTAGATAGGCCGTTTCCAATCCCTATTGGAAACGCAACGACAACAACATTATTATCGCGAGGCACAACATACGCGGCGCGCTCGGGTGAATTACGTTACTGCAAGGCAGCGGCGTAGCTACGGTAGGGCCTGGTAGGGCCTAGGCCCTACCAACCGAGGTGCTTAATAATAAATAATAATAACTCGAAGTAGCACGTGCTCGATCTTGCATTCACGGTTGTATGCGGCTGGAAACTAAGTCAATAATTAGATCATTTACGGTATTACCATATATTTCTTAACTGATGGCTCATTATAGACATCTGATGTTTAAAAGCAAACCATAACTCACCAGAACTAGCAAATCAAAAAGTGAAAACGAACTCAAACACTGCATTCCTTTTCCTGTCATGTCCAGTCAATGCGCACAATTGAAATTCCACATAGATAGCATGCGCATACCGTTTAGCAAGGTCACGCGATACGTATTTAGAAGGAGGGCGTTACTAAATGCGACGATGTAGCCTTTGGTGACTGAACTGGAAGGTATAAGTACTACAGCGATGCTCAGGAGGCATGTGGCTACCAAAATTTACTAGCCTGAAGTGGCAACGCATTTTCTGTCACCACGAACAAGCTGAGCGTATTGCATGAATAATCGACGTACGTTGTGGTTTTGCCCTATACATTATAGGTATGGATTACAATTTCCATACATTGCAGAGTGTGTGGGCAGAGGCTAACGAAGTACAGGGCAAAGAAAAGAACCAGCTCTGAGTGCATAGCATTCTCAGCTGAGCTGAAAATAGCTTTTGACATTTGACACATCTGGGGATGATGTAACCCTGAGATGTTCTGCATGCAATGTAAGCTGGGTATGTAGAGAACCATCTGTGCCATCACAAAGTGAGTGCATCACAAATGTGTAGTGATGCTATTTGAGTGGCAAAACAAGTAAACATATGACATCATAAGAGGTCATCTTGAGAAGATTGCCCCTCCTCTAGTTCTCCATAGTGAGCCTAGCCCACCTTTGGCAAGAGCTAACAACCTATCAATGCTAAAGGAGCTGAAGTGTGCACTGTGCTCCAACACCCTCTCACAGCCACTGGAGCTGCTGTGTGGTGCACTGGTGTGCTCCAAATGCCTCCGGGAGTGGATAGCAGCATATGATGCTGTGAACCATCCATGCTGCTCAGAGGACGGATAGTCCTCTGCTGCTCAGAGATGGTCCCATGTTGCTCAGTAATGGTCCCATGCTGCCCAGAGGATGGTCCCATGCTGCCCAGAGGATGATCCCCTGCTGCTCAGAGGATGGTTCCCTGCTGATCAGAGGATGATCCACTGCTACTCAGAGGATGATCTCCTGCTGCTCAGAGGATGATCCCCTGCTGCTCAGAGGACAGTCCCATGCTGCTCAGAGGACGGTCCCCTGCTGATCAGAGGATGGTCCCATGCTGCTCAGAGGATGGCCCCCTGCTGCTCAGAGGACGGTCCCCTGCTGCTCAGAGGATGGTCCCATGCTGCCCAGAGGATGATCCCCTGTTGCTCAGAGGATGATCCCCTGCTGCTCAGAGGACAGTCCCATGCTGCTCAGAGGACGGTCCCCTGCTGATCAGAGGATGGTCCCCTGCTGATCAGAGGATGGTCCCCTGCTGCTCAGAGGATGATCCCCTGCTGCTCCGAGGATGATCTCCTGCTGCTCAGAGGATGATCCCCTGCCGCTCAGAGGACAGTCCCATGCTGCTCAGAGGACGGTCCCCTGCTGATCAGAGGATGGTCCCCTGCTGCTCAGAGGATGATCCCCTGCTGCTCCGAGGATGATCCCCTGCTACTCAGAGGATGGTCCCCTGCTGCTCAGAGGATGATCCCCTGCTGCTCCGAGGATGATCTCCTGCTGCTCAGAGGATGATCCCCTGCCGCTCAGAGGACAGTCCCATGCTGCTCAGAGGACGGTCCCCTGCTGATCAGAGGATGTTCCCCTGCTGCTCAGAGGATGATCCCCTGCTGCTCCGAGGATGATCCCCTGCTGCTCAGAGGATGGTCCCCTGCTGCTCAGAGGATGGTCCCCTGCTGCTCAGAGGATGGTCCCCTGCTGCTCAGAGGATGGTCCCCTGCTGCTCAGAGGATGGTCCCCTGCTGCTCAGAGGACGGTCACCAGGATGATCCCCTAGTCAGACTATCATCAAGTGTGATAATGCTGCTGCTGTCAAATGTTCTGGAGCACTGTATACAGACTGCAGCAGGGATATTAAGGATGGTGACTATGAAGAGCATGAGTGTGCACCAACACTTACACCTGAGGAGGAGAAGCAAGCAGCGGGTTTGCTGAAGAGGGTAATCTCTACCAGCTAGTCCTGACAAAGCCATCATACAACTTGCTACAGGGGAAGCAGTTAAGTGAATGTCAATGACTTGTACAGAGGTTACATAATATATACACTCACTTCTGCCAATGACATTTGTGCATGTCACCAGAGCTAAACTACAGCTGCCTACTCATCATGGACTGAAGTTCAGGTACATGTATTGCCGGCGATTAAGGCTGGGCTTGCCATACCTTGGAATACACTGAGGCTTCTAAGGCGGTGTGTCACAACATACAGCAAAAGCTCAATTCTAACTCACTAATGTTTCAGGTGGCTCAAATCATCAGGAATCTGTCTAGCTGGTGAGGAAAGGATGCACCACATATCCAGCCAAATTGTTGGCGATAACCCCAAAGGAGAAACAGCCCCCTTTTCAGGGGCCAAGTCAATTCATGCAAAATTCTTGGCTTGACATTTGCTCCAATCCACAACCACATGCAGAACCTGATGCGCATTGTACAAGAACACTTACTAAGTATTGAGCCACAATTGGTAGCTGCCATACCCCCTCCAGCCAAGAGAGTAAAGAATAAATAATAATTCAGTTCAAGCTCAATCTATTTACATACGAGCATGGATTCAAATTTAGACCAAAAGAAATGTAAGGCTATATTTTAAACGCTCTGTTAAAACCCACTTCATTGCGCAAATATTAATTCCCCCACCCCCAAAAAGACACCAAAATGGTGGATTTTCAAAGGCTAGAAATCTACTTCAGAAAATGCGTTGCCACTAACCTTTACCAAAAAACGACAGTACAAACAACTAACTTTACCGTGATAGCTTTGGCATGTTCCAATTCAGTCACCGAGCGTCGTTGTAGTTTTTTGAACACATGTAGTCGGTGATCGCCGTGCGTAAGTCGATAGGTTTGAAGTACCAGAGCCGACAGTTGGCAACACCAGGCCACGTGATTTTTGCTTACAATATAGTTCAGAGGTGTTTATCACTGCTAGTATGGCTTTTAGGTGTTGATTACGTTTTATGTACCCCGTGCACAGCTGGTTCTAAAAGGCATCGGTTGTCAGGTTCGTTGCTATGGGTGTACGTAACCATTTCAATTTTTCGGGGCGTAGGGCTTAGTTTCCACGCGTTCAATGAGAGCAGACCACCGTGCGACCGTGACCGCCAAACTCGAATTTTGACGGTTTTGGCGGTCAGAAATGGCCGTGACCGTGTCGGATAGGCTGCTAACGGTTGACCGTGGCCGTGACCGGGAAGGATTGATGCCGGCCATTGCTGGCCGTGACAGTGACCGTCAGGGGTCTAATCCGGTCAGCCGTCCGTCCGGGACTTGTTCCAATTAGTCAGCCGCGGCAACACTGATTTCATGATACGGGCCATACGGCACAAATCCTATATGAGAGTAACTCTCGATAAGGCAAAGTTATCGATGATGACGCGTTACTTTGGCTAACTTATATGTACTCAACTGTATTCTGAGATTGGGTACTGATGCTTGCCTATCTCGTACCCAGACCCAAACGTACGTAAGCATGTACATGTTATAGCCTCGTCCCCAGACCCTGTTTTATTAAAGTTACGGGGGGGGGGGGGGGGGGGGGGAAACAGTTCCCCCCCCCCCCCCCCCCCGTATATAACTTTAATAAAACAGGGCCTGGGGACGGGGCTAGTACATGTACGTACGGATCGCGGAGGGTCTGGCTCGAATCGAAGGAAGCTTGTGCCGGAATGTTGGCACTCCAATCAGAATCGAGAGCTCGCGTGACGTCACGGTAATTACATTCCAATAGCGCATATATAGCATTCCACAGGAGCCTGGTGCCCAGTGATGCCGCGGCCAGTCGTGACCGTCCGGGACCGTCTTCATTTGACGGCCCAGACAGCCCGGCCGTGACCGTGGCCGTCAATCTTAATGATCACGTGACGTGACCGTTAAAATCTCTGGCCGTCAAATTTTTTACAAAAATTGGCCGGGGCCGTCAAGAATTTTCACGGACGGCCACGTGTTGGTGTCAAAGATGTCTTCCAATTGCTGCGTGCAACAGGAACCTGAAATTCTGGAAACAGTAGATCATGCAGATGAAGCAGTAGATGAAGCAGTTGATAAAGCAGTAGTTGAGCCATCAGTAAAAAGAAGGAAGACCGCGGAGGTTAAGCCAGAGGATGCGGTAGCGAAGTTTGCCTTCCACCCGACTGGCCCAAAGTTCGTAAACACATGGCTATGGAGTCATTTTAAGCTGTCTCGTCGCCATGAGAAATGGGCTCTGTGCGCCATTTGTGAGAAGGCCCAAAGAATCATGTGGGTACCCAGTATCAAAGATGGTTTTTAAAAACGTTTTAACCTGTCGTTAGCCCTCCTAACTGATGCTGCACTTGTGCATCCTGGACACAAGAACCTCAGTTGGTTGCCTGCTCGAGACAAGCGAGAAGCTATAGAGCAATTTGTGGATGAGCTTATGAATGTGGCTGATGCGGATACAACAAACATAGGGGGAATCTTCAGGGGAAAACACTACGACTACTGTGCATACAATAGCTCTGGATTCATTCTTTGACTTTGAGGTTTGTAGTAAGACATGCATTTACAGTAGTTTCACATCAATCTGGGTTGTTTTTATTTTTACACAGCAGCATGACATCATAGAAGATGGAGGGGCAGTGATGGCCAAAAGTTTGAGGGAAAGGTTGATGGACGAATTCAGGGAGTACATGTCATTGCCTATGACTAATTGGAGGGTGAACAACGTAATAGAGTGGTGGAGTGATAATGAAGAAAAATTTCCTAACATTGCTAAAAACTGGCTCGCAAATATCTGGCAATAGCTGCGTCCAGTGCTCCTTCAGAGAGTCTTCTCCCAGATGAAAATACTTTTGGAAAGAAAAAGATGGCGGATGGATCCTGAAAGGCTTGAATCAGTGTTGTTTTTGCGTTGCAACAAAGGTTTTCGAGAGTTACGTTACTCTCATATAGGGTTTGACCCCGATTATGAATGTCATTAAAAAAACGGGACCCGCTTATAACGGGACTCTTATCAATCGGATAGCTTAGCTCTTTGTCATCGTCGAACAAGCAGTCCAAAACGAGCAGTTTCGCGTTTGTTTGATGTCATAAAACCGCGTGGTTGTGGAGAACAAAACGTTTGTTCAAACTCGTACCCAGTCCGACCGTATTTCTCGTTGTTCTTCTTCTTCTTCTTCTTCTTCTTCTTCTTCTTCTTCTTCTTGACCACGCATAACTCGAGATAGGAACACTTCTAAGAAATGAAAATCACACCAATAGCTTCAGAATTCATTGGCATTCTCGCTTCAGTGGTCAAAATGTATCGAGGTTACATTGTATATATCGGTGGTAAGTACACTACATGTACATGTAATCCAATGTGAACGGTCTGGGCACTACACCTATTAGTGGTAATTAACCTAGTGAAATTGTGGCACGGCACTACCACTATTTACTCGAGCCAGGACTAACCGGTGAGGTCTTCACCGGAACCTCGAGCCTAAACTAAACTTTAAAGAGACAACGATACAACGAACATTCAGCGACCATGAAGAGTGCAGAACATCGGGACGATTCCATCGCTTCTCCTTCTGCGAAAAGAATGCGATTCCAAGAACGCACGACCTACAGCCAAACATGCTGCTGGAAAAAATGCTACACCGCAGGGGTAATAGGCTTGGAAAGCTACCAAAACCAATAGGTACGCTCGAATTCAACTGGGTTTGATGTACATCAGTCAATTATGGTCTCCCAGAATGGGCATTTGGACGGGGATTGACTAGGATTTTTGCCCCAGGGGAATTGTTCATGATGTCGCATAGCGCAGGAAATTTTATGCGGGCGTCTCTTCTGCTGCTCCACATAGTATGTGGGGGATTTGAATGGCTAGAATGCCCAAGGGGTTGGGGATTCGAAAACAAATCCCCACCTTCGCCCCATCTGTGCCCGCACTGGGGGGCCGGGACTGGAGTGGGAGACGATTGATAGGTGCATAAACTATAGCAGTAGAGGTCAGAATTCATTGTGTATGTGGGAAAACCTGTTAACCTTGCCCTGTCATCAATATATAAGTCTGCCCAGGTCAATTAACAGTTTTAACGTGGCTTCTATTTATACATGTACATGTACATGTAGGTATTTTGTAGATACATGTAATTGTAATTTCATTGCATGTGTTCATTTTCTGTACCTTTTAGCTTCTCCCTGTATGAACCAAACAAAGCATACTGAGGGAATATAAAGGTAGCCTAATAGCATTCTGTTAAATGGGCTAATTATAAATGATGCCTTTTTCAAAATCCACCCATGGTTAGCACAAAAGGTCAGCTGTTTGTGAAGTTAGTGCAGGTGCTTTGCTTAACAAGGCTGCATAGAAAAAAATAGGTGAATTTCTACATGATATTCATGCTATTGATGCAATCAAAATCACAGAACCTTTCTTTTGTGATGCCTCTTACAACCACATAGGGAAGCTTGGTACCCTAATGGTAAGTGTGTGTAATGGCAAACGAGATACCTGCATACCCTTATGTACCCTACTCCTCCCCTTATACCTACTACTACCCCTACCCCTCCCAATACCTACCACTACCCTTACTATTACCCCTACTCCTCCCCTTACCTACCACCATGGGCGCCCCCAGCATTTCTGGAAGGGTGGGGCCAGGATAGGGTAAGGGGGCGCCATTTGACAGCCAAATATTACTATGGGGGTGTTGTATGCTTTAGGCCGATTCAGCGGGGGGGAGGGGGGGGGAGGGTATGGCCCCCCCTGGGGGTGCCCATGATCTACTCCCTACCCCTACTCCTCTCCTTACCTACTATTCCCCTGGTGCATGGAGTGAGGTGACCTCAATGGTCACGTGTGTAATGATGAGGAATTCACTGATACACTACTGTCAGAGTATGAAACATATCTACATGGATACTGTTCACAAGTTGAGTTGACACAGATCTCTTTAATTTACATAACACTCAGGGATTTACCGCTCCCACCCCCTATCCACCCCCTACCCACCCCCTGGTTTGCCCCTAATTTGACTAATCCACCCCGTGGTTTATATGTGCCATGTCAAAATAAAACTGCATTTACATGTAATGGTGCAGAGGGAAGGCTTTTATTTTTGCCCACCCCCAATATTGTTATATATATTCCGAACCCCCCCCTGTTGCAAACTTGGCCGTAAATCCCTGTCACTGTAATAAAGGAAGAGATGGTGGACACTCCTGTTGCTGTCATGAGTATCAAGAGAGCCAGAGAGAGTAAATGGGCTAATACTGAGTATAACATTGTTTATGTACTGAACAATATTATGGTTATGACATGTAGATATACATGATTACTATGTAAATGACATATATACCAAGTTCAGATCGTAGCTGAGGGATCAGTGTTTCTCTATGGTATCATAATTGCAACGTCGGAGGATGGTCCTATTTGCATTTTAAAATGCAAAATATTCTCTTTCCACTATTGGGGTATACATGTATACATGTAAGATTAATAGTGATGAAGTGTCTGTTGCTAAGGGAATATATTTAGATGTAGCATAGAAAGCAAGAATAAAATGCAATGAAACAAGTAAATAAAAACATTCTCTATGAGAAAGTTGGTGGTATATAGGATTTGAAGGCAATAGTGGTGTAAAAAGTAGGGAAACAAGGGTTGAATGATAAGGAAAAACGAAATAGTCCTATATTTAGCATATGCATGAACAATGTATTGTCCTGCAATGTGTGCTGGGCTAAATATAGGACTATTTCGTTTTTCCTTATCATTCAACCCTTGTTTCCCTACTTTTTACACCACTATTGCCTTCAAATCCTATATACCACCAACTTTCTCATAGAGAATGATTTTATTTACTTGTAAATAATTATGTTGTGCACGTTCAACTGTTATAACTATTAAATTCGTAATTTATGTTGCGGGTTTTAATAACTAGCGAGTGTTGACCGTTAGCCGTATTACAATTTGACGGCCAGCCGTCATCGTGATCGTATAAACAATACACGGTCTTGTTTGTGACCGTGAACGTGACCGTTTAGTGGAAGTACGGCCAGCCGGGAACGTGACCGTATCGAATAAAGCTGGCCGCGGCATCACTGCTGGTGCCTGATCGTGCGTGCGCGGCTAAGGCCTGGTTGTGATATCTGGACACATATGGAGAAATGGTGCTTTTTTTAAATTTAATTTTAAAGTAAAAATAATAATAATAATAAATAATAATCAATAAGATAAATACATAGAATACATGAACGAATGAATATAACATCACATTACTAATATTGTTACTAAAAGAGAGGCACTTCAGGCCTTACAGTCAAGTTACCCTGGACAGGATGGCTCTGCAGTTGGCTCTCACTAAGGCTAGGCCTAGGCTGTGTTTATCAAGTAGTGTTATTGTGCAATGCTATGGTGCTGTGTTTGTGAAGCATGTGAAGTAGTGCTATGGTGTTGTGCATGTGAAGTAGTGCCATCCCTGTTTAGTGCTGAAGTAGTGCTATGGTGCTGATTTTGTAGTGCTATGGTGCTGATTGTGTAGTGCTATGGTGCTGATTGTGTAGTGCTATGGTGCTGATTGTGTAGTGCTAAGGTGATGATTGTATACTGCTATGGTGCTGATTGTGTAGTGCTATGGTGCTGATTGTGTAGTGCTATGGTGCTGATTGTGTAGTGCTATGGTGCTGATAGTATACTGCTATGGTGCTAATAGTGTAATGCTATGGTGCTGAATTTATGAAGTAGAGCTATGGTGCAATGCTTGTGAAGCAGTGCTATGGTGTTGTGCCTGTGAAGTAGTGCTATTGTGCAGCGCCTGTTAAGAAGTGCTAGTATAGTGCTGTGCTTGTGAAATAGTGCTTTTTATGGTGGGCTACTACAGATCAAAGACAACTTGTTACCCATTTTGTTTCAGGAGTATTGGTAACTGCTATAGGAAGGTTAGCCCTTAATCCTCATTTGAAAAGACAACAGTTTGCACCACCCATCCTCATGTTAATTGGGAATGGGCTTGTGACTCATGTACACATCTGATGCTCCTTGAAATCTTCCTTTTTGAAAGCGTACTACACCTTTAATTAATGTTCATGTATAGTTTACAGCCCCCTTTTAATGGCACAAGGTGCACCTTGAACTGAGGCCAGGTCAACAATCGATGGTCTTTAAGGCAAGCTATGACCACCTCGGCCATCATGCAGCTATAGTGACCACCTCAGTGCGGAGCTATGTCTCCTGACCAAACCAAAACTTGCCAAAGCTGTTATCCAACTGGTACATGGAAAAGGCAATGGCTCTAGACTTGCCCATCACTTCTCACCTCTTCATTTAACCCCCTAGCACTATTGGAAGCGAGGGTGTCCAGGTCAATACATACTGCCAATGACACCTTGTGCTCTGACCTGGGGTGTGTGTGTGTGAAGCCTAAGATACAGAGGCACCAGCTATAAGCTTGCCTCACCTCTTGCCACCACCTCTAAATTCCAAAAGCTATCCTTACCTGGACTGCCAACCCTGATGTACATTAGTGATTGCTTTGATTGCTTGTGTGTGTTGTACATCTGTGATTGTGTGTGTATATGTGCCTGCATATGTGTGTATGTGTGTGTGTCTGTACGTGTGTGTGTTTACGTGGTGCCCCTCATACATGGCCCCTATTTCATCTAGGGAGCTGTGCAACATACTCTGAATATTTGTATAGTAGCTCATATAGTACAAGAGCAGTGTTGAGTTTTTTTTTTTAAGTCCAGGCTTCACAGGGGTAGAAGCTTTCGGAAGCCCTGCTATGTTAGCAGTGAATATTATTGCTAACCTATCACTACAGATTATGGCAGGTCTGGGTCACTGGAAAGTTTACATAGACTGTGTTCACAACCAACAAGCTTGTTATTTCTTATAGTGCAGTGCTTGTGAAGTAGTGCTATGATGCAGTGTTTGTGAAGTTGTGCTATGGTGCTGTGCTTGTGAAGTGCTTTTTCACAGGCACAGCACCATAGCACTACTTCACAAGCACTGCACCATAGCACAACTTAACAGGCACAGCACCATAGCACAACTTAACAGGCACTACACCATAGCACAACTTAACAGGCACTGCACCATAGCACAACTTAACAGGCACTACACCATAGCACAACTTAACAGGCACTGCACCATAGCACAACTTAACAGGCCCTGCACCATAGCACAACTTAACAGGCACAGCACCATAGCCCGCTTCACAGGCACTGCAACAATAGCACTGCAAAATAGCACTTCTTGATAAAACAGCACCATAGAAAGCACCATAGCACTACTTCATAAGCATAGCACCAAGGCACTAACAGGTGCGAAGGAAGGTATATAAAGTTGGGGGGTGCAAAAAAAGAGCTCACACAGTACAAGATCAGTCCTTCACAGAAGCAGCTTTGGAAGCCTCGCATATGGTGGCAGTGAATATTATTGTTAACCTATCACTACAGATTATGGCTGGACTGGGCCACTGGAAAGTTTACATAGACTGAATGGTAAGTGTTCACGTTCAAATACACCAACAAATTTCCCAGCTTGAACATGTATGTTATTTAAAAAAGCACTTCACAAGCACCATAGCACTACTTCACAGGCACAGCACCATAGCACAACATCACAGGGACTGCACCATAGCACTATTTCACACTGTGGAGGGGGTCCCAATGGCCCCCATACTTCCTTTGCCACTGACCATAGCACTATGTCATAAATGCAGCACCATAGCACTACACAATCAGCACCATAGCATTACTTCACAGGCACAGCACCATAGCACTACTTCAACACCATAGCATTACACTTTTAGCACCATAGCATTACTTCACGGGCACAGCACCATAGCACTACTTCAACACCATAGCATTACACTTTTAGCACCATAGTACTACTTCACAAGCACTGCATCATACCACTACAAAATGGCACCATAGCACTACACAATCAGCACCATATCAGCACCATAGTACTGCACAATCAGCACCATAGCACCACTACACTGTACTTCACAAGCATAGCACATACCATGGCACCATAGCACTACACAATCAGCACACATACTTCACCCATGGCACTACTTCAGCACCATAACAGGGATGGCACTACTTCACATGCACAACACCATAGCACTACTTCACATGCTTCACAAACACAGCACCATAGCATTGCTTAGCACTGCACAATATCACTACTTGATAAGTGCAGCACCATAGCACTACACAATAAGCACCACAACACTACTTTACTAGTATAGCGCCAAGGCACTACTTCAGAAGGACAGCACCATCAGGCGTGTAGGAAGGTGGGGGTGCAAATAAATGAGCATGTCTATAGGCCGAGGGGGGAGGGGGGAGAGATCTGACCTATGTTTAGGATGGTGTGTGGCACACCCCTCCCCCTTCCATTTATACTCTTATACATGGTACTGTGGAGGGGGGGGGGGGGGGGGGGGTCTATGTTCCCAATGGCCCCCATACTTCTTATGCCATTGACCATAGCACTACTTCACAAACACTGCACCATAGCATGTCATAAATGCAGCACCATAGCACTGCACAATCAGCACCATAGCACTACTTCACAAGCACTGCACCATACCACTACAAAATCGGCACCATAGCACTACACAATCGGCACCATCGCACTACACAATCGGCACCATAGCACTACACAATCGGCACCATGGCTCTACACAATCGGCACCATGGCACTACACAATTGGCACCATAGCACTACACAATCGGCACCATAGCACTACACAATCAGCACCATAGCACTACACAATTGGCACCATAGCACTACACAATTGGCACCATAGCACTACACAATCAGCACCACAGCACTACACAATCAGCACCATAGCACTTCACAATCAGCACCATAGCACTACACAATCAGCACCATAGCACTACACAATCAGCACCATAGTACTACACAATCAGCACCATAACACTACACAATCAGCACCATAGCACTACACAATCAGCACCATAGCACTACACAATCAGCACCATAGCACTACACAATCAGCACCATAGCACTACACAATCAGCACCATAGCACTACTTCACCCATGGCACTACTTCAGCACTAAACAGGGATGGCACTACTTCACATGCTTCACAAACACAGCACCATAGCACTACACAATAAGCACCACAGCACCACTTCACAAGCGTAGCACCATAGCACTACTTCAGAAGCACAGTGCCACCATCAGGTGTGTAGGAAGGTATTTAAAGGTGGGGGGTACAAATAAATAAGCGTGTCTATTGGTTGAGGACCTGACTCAGAAATTTTTGGATGGCGTATACCACTTCCCCCCCCCCCCCCCAAATCCCCCCTCCATTTATACTTTTATACATCATACAGAATAAAGGTGAGGGGGGGAGGGGGTGCAATGCCCCCTTATGACAATAAAATGGAGGCAATGGCCCCCATGGCCCTTGCTTCCTCGCACAAGCACTGCACCATAGCACTGCACCATAGCACTACGTCACAAGCACTGCACCATAGCACTACGTCACAAGCACTGCACCATAGCACTACTTCTGAACAAACACTGCACCATAGCACTACTTCTGAACAAACACTGCACCATAGCACTACTTCACAAACCAAGCACTACTTCATAAATGTAACACCATAGCACTACACAATAAACACCACAACACTACTTCACTAGTATAGCACCAAGGCACTACTTCAGAAGGACAGCACCATCAGGCATGTAGGAAGGTGGGGGTGCAAATAAATGAGCATGTCTATAGACCGAGGGGGGAGGGGGGAGAGATCGGATTTTTAGGACGGCGTGTAGCACCCCCCCCCCCTCCATTTATATATGGTACTGGTGGAGGGGGGTGGAGGGGGGCTATGGCCCCAATGGTACTCATACGTCCTATGCCACTGACCTATAGCATTACATGTACTTCAAAAACACTGCACCATAGCACTACTTCATAAATGCAGCACCATAGCACTGCATAATCAGCACCATAGCACTACACAATCAACACCCTAGCACTACATGTACACTGTACTTCACAAGCATAGCACATACCATGGCACCATAGCACCACAAAATCAGCACACATACTTCACCCATGGCACTACTTCAGCACCATAACAGGGATGGCACTACTTCACATGCACAACACCATAGCACTACTTCACATGCTTCACAAACACAGCACCACAGCATTGCTTAGCACTGCACAATATCACTACTTGATAAACGCAGCACCATAGCACTACACAATATGCACCACAGCAAGCATAGCACCATAGCACTACTTCAGAGGCATGGTGCGTGTGTAGTAAGGTATTTAAAGGGTGGGGGTACAAATAAAATGTGTCTATAGGCTGAGGACCTGACATAAATTTTAGGATGGTGTATAGATCGTACTGAATAAAGGTGAGGGGGGGGGGGAGGGCAATGCCCCCCTATGACAATAAAATGGGGGTAATGGCCCCCATGGCCCTTGCTTCCTCGCACAAGCACTGCACCATAGCACTACGTCACAAGCACTGCACCATAGCACTACATCACAAGCACTGCATAATAGCACTACTTCACAAGCACTGCACCATATCAATATGCAATCAGCACCATAGCACTACTTCACAAGCACAGAACGATGGCACTACTTCACTAGTACTGCACCATAGCACTACGTCACACAGAGGCACTCTGCTTCATAAATGCAGCACCATAGCACTACACAATCAGCACCATAGCACTACTTCATCCATGGCACTACTTCAGCACCATAACGGGTACTGCACAATGGCACTACTTCACAAGCACAACACCATAGCACTACTTTACAAGCACAGTAACAGCACTTCTTATAACTGGCACTGCACCATAGCACTAGTTTGTGTTGCTAACGTTGTGCAAAAAAGGCAGCAAGACTTATAGTACATGTAGTATACAGTAAGGCTTAGCAATCGTACTTGTCCCCGGAAAGCCTTTTCCTAAATGAATCAATCACCACCCTCCTGATGTCTGCGATGTATTATAATGTGGCTATGAGTGCGTTGGCACGAGAGTCCACGTGCATTGCACGATCGCCTCAATTACTTGTTAACTTTACTTCGCTAATCGCTAGTTGTAAAGTCAAAGCCAGCCGTAACGAGATTGTTTCCACTTTAATTTCCAGCAAGCAAAAGTGGTACTGGGTCTTTGGGGCGGAGAATAGGCGGAGCCAGATATAAATTGCATATTCATGTCTCGGAAGAACGGGAAGCGCGTTAGGATACATTGGTGGCGCGAATCGAGCGGGAAATATGCACTAATTTTGCACTGCCATATTACCGTAACGGATAATATACAAATCAACGACTGAACAAATCAATAGCTACAGGACTTCACTATGTATGTTCCGAATATAACGCGTTTTCAACACTCGCACCTCGAGAAATATGGATTTCTAACCCGCGGGGTTAACGAATGCTGTACCCGCTGCGCGGAAAATACGTAGATTACAAAAATCGATTTCCACAGAGAGAAATGGTGTGGGAACAAGTGTACGAAATTTGAAAGGAAAAGGTTGTACCATTGCGAAGATGTGCTGTTAAGTGTAACGTGCAATTTTTATAGTGATAAAATTATAACCCCACAAGCCCGATTTTGCTGGACACTGTCCCAAATACATTTATTTTCAATTATACTGATTGTTATTGCCAACACCGGGGAGTGAAGACCACTGACGTGAAACTAGAATACTATATGGAGTTCGATTTGCATGCATTCGCTAAACTGTATACTGGCTGGTGTTCCTCCGGTTTCTCCGTGACGCTTGTGCCATGGCGTCACAATCATGCATACATGTAGAATCGAGTCAAGAAGGGGCAATTTGTAAACCAAAGTAGAAAGGGGCACAAAATCACACCGAGAGATTTTGTCCGCGTGCCTATTTTTTGGTCTGTACCGTTTTGTACTTAAAAAAAACTATAAATTTATATTGCGCGATTATAACGTCGTTTTGTGCATCTCCATACATGTATAGGCTACATGTTTTCGTGTACGTGTGTTTCGCTTGTGCCTGATGCTTATAATGTATTGTCACCTTTCTGCGTGGCATGTGACGTAGACGAACTTCAAGCTTACCATGCATGTTAATGACACATACCTATGTAATGAAAGTTTTTTGGCCATCATGCCACCAGCCGCGCGTGTAGTAAACTGGTACACATATAAGCGATGTCACTTCCCGTTGAGCATCCGTACTTCTTCCTGTGCGCTGATTTCACTAGCTGATTTGCCATGCACATGCACATGCTCATGAGACTTACATATGAGTTTTTGTAATGCAACGTGGGATTTTCCTAGGGTAATACATGTAGAGCCACGCATGGCTGCCTATACTGGTCGCGAAAGCTTATCTAAAATTACAAGCTGTGAAGGGATCGACCTCAAAACTTCTCCACTGACATCTAAGTGATCTATAACCTCAGAATTACGTCATGGACATGGCCCGCGAGACAAATCTGCATGACCTGGGGCGGATACGTACAGGACTGCGACTGTGAGGCAAGGGTGCGAAGGGCACGGGAGGAGGTACCCTTCTCGCCCAGCTAGAGAGTATGCACTGTAAATAAATTGTAAACCAAAGGGTTTTAAACCATTGGTTTAAAATTTCGATGGTTTGAAGAGCAGACCAACTTAAATTAAAATTTGTGGTTTAATCATTCAACCGGGAAACTGATTTGCCCAATGCATCCACTGTTGCCATCCAAATGTGTTCAATCAGACTGGAATGGATACATGACATGATCCATAGAAAATGGTACCAATGCATTACTCACTTTTTGAAGGTTGAAAATAAGAAGTTTGAGCTGAGGGTCTTCAGGTTGGTGTTGAGGTAGTCTTCAAGAGGAGACAGGACATAGAGTGTAATTGTATTGCTCAAATATAACCACAAAGATGTGGGTTTAAAAAGACTGAAGCAGTCAACTGAAGCAGCTGGAAAAATTACACAAAATGAAAAGTTATATGCAGCACTCACTTGAAGCACTGAATGCATGTGCTATGAAAATACTGCAAACATAGTTGCTTTGTGATTTCCATTGCACGCCTCCTCTGGGCTGTACATGTATCTATTAGGGTGGGAGGTAGGATATAACCTTTCCAGTAGTTCTTGGTGTATGTAACATTCTATCCATTCTTTATATTGTTTTACGAATCCTTTTGTTAGGGAGAGAGAAAAAAGTACCTCCTTGTCCAGGGGTGGAACCCATGGCTCTGGCTTGGCACCAAACTGCCTAATAAACTAAACCAATCTGACCTCCCCTCATCCCAAATTGTCATGCTCCTCTTCATTTATAGTTATCACTCTTCCTTACTTGTTTTATATCGCAGCCCTGTATGTCATGTACACCTTGGGCCTTCGCCTAGCAATACTCCCCTTCCCTTTATTCTATATCACTTGCACCACTTCCCTTTTCATCTTCCGCTGATCTGATTTCATGACTCAGGCACTCGGTACTGATGTCCAACAAAAAAGGCTAAGTATAAGGTGTTTCCATGTATTTATTTTTCGCGTTCAAGCTTCCTTGCTTTTTACCACCAACTCTTAGTAACAGATCCTATGTGAACTGGTATGCATGTAAGAGATCCCTTGTGGAATCATGCATGCTCTAAAGAATAAAATGTTTAAATGCTGTTTTATTTTATTCTGTGAGGATCGCATGTAGGCAAGGCTGTGCAGAATTAATAATTTTGCAGGTCAAGTAATTAGTGCACTTGCTGGCAGCCACAATGTATAACATCTCTTTTCTGGTGCTTACTATATTATTTCAGTATTGTATCTATATGGCTGTGGTTACATTTTCATTTTTATCCATACAATACTGGCAAATCTAACAATAAAATTAATGCAGGGTTGAGGATTATTATACCCACTCAAGGGACTGACAGGCCTGCCTTAGCCCCAAGTACTGCTGAGCTAAGCATGGTCTTCAAAGAAGATGAAGACAACATTGACATCAGACTGCGCTTGTCACACATATTGCTCAGTGTGTGAAGGAAATCAGTGGCTTCACTGTCAGCAAGTGCGTGTTGAGAAGTGAATTCTTGGAGTGCCTTTGAGTCTTCAGCGAGAAACAAAGGAAAAGTCAAATTCCTGCGTCTAGGAGAGTTGTCATCAAGTAGTGATGACCTGTTGGAAATCTGAGGGATGCCATTGCACAGAACAGCACACATGCCAATGAAGTCATCCTTTCCCAGTATATCACTGTTGTACACTACTAGTACCATAATGGTACCTTTCAGCTCCATGCTCTCCTGGGATGCAGCCCTGATGAAATGAAACAAACACAAATGGAACATGAGGTGCAGCCTGTCTCTACACTACTTTAGCAGCTCACAGTAAACATTCATGGTTGAATGTGGGATTGTTTGTTTGATGACACAACTGTGTTCTGTTCTTACTTGAGCCTTTCTGAAAATATCCTTTTGGGAGAAGGACCATTTTGATGTAAGAGTTGCTCAATTCTGGAAAACAGGCAATGCTTTAAACCACACATGGCACCAGAATGTGTTTATAGAACACACTTGAGTCACGCTGTGGCAAGTTATGTCCTTGGAAGATAGTGACTTCTATGTTACCTGCCTCTTTGATGTACCCAACACTGAGGGTCAGCTCCCCAAGCTTGTGCTCAGGGGAGCCCACAGCCTTTGCCTGTTGCTCTGCAAGGTCTGCACAACACCTGAGGACCTGCAGGTCCCTGGTGGACAGGCACATCAGCTCCAGCTGATCCAGTAGGTTCTTACATGTAAGAGGATGTTTACCACATGTAAAATTTTAAGTCTTGAAATAGCCACTTATGAAATAAAATTTAGAATTAGGCTGTACATGCATGCATCATGAGCAATACATATTTCTGAACAATCATTGCTTATGGTAAATAGAGAAAGTTTAAGTCTGT
>OX442425.1:7883641-7936141 GCA_949361645.1 Spongilla lacustris
CGTAATGATAACATGGGTGGTGGTGCTGTGGTGGAATCCCTGAGTGGAACTTAATGCATGCATGTGATGATATTAAGGTCCGCAACAGCATCGCGAGGAAGTATGTTGCAATGTAGTGTGTCAAGCACATGCACTAATAGTGAGATTATTTACTCACTGAAATCGGTTTCTATGGGATATGAGACATCCAAAACAAATGTTCCGTTCTTAAGATACACCTTTTTACACATTGGATTGAGTTGATGTGCAGTTGCAAAACCAGCTATGAATACACTACACTCACTCAATCACTGTAAATCGGTGAAACAACTTTAGATTAAGAACGGAACATTAGAAAAATATGGGAAGGGTTGTTTTGGGTGTGTCATATCTACAGAAACCAATTTCAGTGGGAAAAATCAACACAGTACCAAGCTTAGTCTTAAAAGTTGGATATAAATAATTAATCATTTTTTAATAAAGCGCTAAACATTGATAAAATCAGGGGAAAAATTTACTTCAATATTTCAGATAAAAACACTCCCTATTAGTGCATGGACCGCATTTGATTTAACCGCCCCATGGCAATATACTTCCTTGATGCTTTAGTAATGACCATATCACATGTACCTCACAATCTAAGCAGGGATTTACCGCTCCCACCCCCTATCCAATCCCTGGTTTGCCCCTAATTTGACTAACCCAACCCCTGGTTTACATGCCATGTCATAATAATACTACATGGCATGCCATTTAACGGTGCAGAGGGAAGACTTTTATTTTGCCCACCCCCTATATTTATGTATATTCCAAAACCCACCCCCTGTTGCAACCTTGGCGGTAAATCCCTGCTAAGGGTTATGAGAACAAAGACATAGATGTAAAAGAACAGATGTATTTGAAAGTTGATGGACTTTCCTCACGTTGGGAGCAACATTAGTCTACACCACTTCACACCGATATTGTCACACCATGTATGGTCTGGTCCCCAGACCACATCATCACATAGGTAGGTACGATGCTGTGCACTCATAGTGACGTTCACATCCATCTACTCTCTGGGCATGCCCCTTTAGACCACACCCCTTTAGACCACACCCACCTGTACATCATCATCGTGCTGCACAGCGGCTATAGACGGCTGACTGGATAACACCACCACACCATCATCCAGGGACTCGTGAGATGGTGTCCTAGATGCCATGGAAACAGGAAGTGTGGCAGGTGCCTCGCCCCCATTGCTGCTCTCCAGCTGCTCAATCCTCCTGGAGGGGGGGGGGGGGGGGGGGAGAGGTAACCATAGTAACTAATCACGTGGCGCAGGGCAGACATGTATGCGATCATTACAGCACAAGGTGACAGCATGTGCTTAGTCCTAGTTATTAAGTCCCTGTTTATTAATGGTTATCTTAGTTCATAAGATCCCAGTTTTTAAAACATACAAAATGTGCACATAAATCCATTGCACAGCTGGTCACAAAGGACTCACTTCTGGCACTGCTGCAGCTGTTTCTGTAGATCCTGAGGGAAGTACAGTGTAGAACAGCAGACCAGACCTACGACAAACCACACCCACCTTTAGGTTGCTGGCATTTTTCTTCATCAGGGCATTGTTCTGTTCTCTCTCATCATCCAGTGATACTGTCAGCTGCTCCACTAAGAAGAAGAGTGTGCAGGTAAATCAAACCATCCAATGAATGATACTGCACATCAAACATTTAACCTTATAACTTTGTTTCCCTCCCTCCCCCTTTACTCCCTCTCTCCCTTCCTCCCTTCCTTCCTTCCCTCCCTCCCTCCCCCTTCACTCCCTCCCTCCCCTCTCCCTCCCCTCTATCCCTCCCTCCCTCCCCTATCCCTCCCTCCCTCCCCCTATCCCTCCCTCCCTCCCCTCTATCCCTCCCTTCCTTCCCCTTCACTCCCTCCTCTCTTCACACCTGCTTCAGACTTGCTGGCCAGCTGCTGTGATAGGTCTGATATGGATGCTTGGCTCTGCTCTGTCAGTGTGTCCAGCTCCGTTTGCTGTCAAAGCATAAGAGAGTCATAGCTTGTGTGTGTGTGTGTGTGTGTGTGTGTGTGTGTGTGTGTGTGTGTGTGTGTGTGTGTGTGTGTGTGTGTGTGTGTGTGCGCGTGTGTGTGTGTGCATGTGTGTGTGTGTGTGTGCGTGTGTGTGTGCATGTGTGTGTGTGTGTGTTTGTGTGTGTGTACATGTGTGTGTGTGCATATGTGTGTGTACATGTGTGTGTGTGTGTGTGTGCTATGTGTACCAGAGTGTCTCTAGAATTCTGAGCCTCTTGGAGCAAGGTAGACAATCTTTCCCTTTCTTCCATTAGTGAGAACAACTGGTGGAAGAGGACAGTTATGGAGGCGGGGCCATCAATAACCACACCCACACATACCTTGGCTTCAGTGGCAGACTTCTCAGCCAAGAGCTCGGCATTAGCTGAAGACAGCTTCTCGGAGAAGGTTAACAGCTCTCTCTCCCTCTCCTTATTCAGCACCACCTCCTTCTCCAGGAGCCCATAGGACTGCTGCAGCTGGCTCAGGGAGGAGTTAACTGCAGCAACTTTGGACCGCTCACTGAAGTGGTAGCCATGAGAAACATGGGGTAGCATCAATCCTACCTCCTGCCCCTCCCATCCTCCCTCCTGCCCCTCCCATCCCTCCCTCCTGCCCCTCCCATCCCTACCTCCTGCCCCTCCCATCCCTATTTCCTGCCCCTCCCATCCCTCCCTCCTGCCCCTCCCATCCCTACCTCCTTCCCCTCCCATCCCTCCCTCCTGCCCCTCCCATTTCTACCTCTCCTGCCACTCCCATCCCTACCTCCTGCCCCTTCCATCCCTACCTCCTGCCCCTCCCATCCCTACCTCCTGCCCCTCCATCCCTCTCTCCTGCCCCTCCCATCCCTACCTCCTGCCCCTCCCATCCCTACCTCCTGCCCCTCCCATCCCTACCTCCTGCCCCTCCCATCCCTCTCTCCTGCCCCTCCCATCCCTACCTCCTGCCCCTCCCATCCCTCCCTCCTGCCCCTCCCATTTCTACCTCTCCTGCCCCTCCCATCCTACCTCCTGCCCCTTCCATCCCTACCTCCTGCCCCTCCCATCCCTACCTCCTGCCCCTCCCATCCCTCTCTCCTGCCCCTCCCATCCCTACCTCCTGCCCCTCCCATCCCTACCTCCTGCCCCTCCTGCCCCTCCCATCCCTCCCTCCTGCCTCTCCCATCCCTCCCTCCTGCCCCTCCCATCCCTCTCTCCTGCCCCTCCCATCCCTACCTCCTGCCCCTCCCATCCCTACCTCCTGCCCCTCCCATCCCTCCCTCCTGCCCCTCCCATCCCTACCTCCTGCCTCTCCCATCCTACCTCCTGCCCCTCCCATCCCTACCTCCTGCCCCTCCCATCCCTCCCTCCTGCCCCTCCCATCCCTCCCTCCTGCCCCTCCCATCCCTCCCTCCTGCCCCTCCCACCCCTCCCTCCTGCCCCTCCCACTCACCTCTCAAGCTGTTGGTTTAGCTCGTCCACACCTGTCACCTTAGTGGTAAGCTTCTTATTCTCAAACTTCAGCTTGGTGACAGAGATGATGTGTTCATCCATCTCTGCCTTCTGCTCTGATACCTTTGTAGTTAACTCTGCTATCTGTGGAGAGGTGATGGTGGTTGTAATCCTCCATTGCCTCTCCTTCCCTCCCTTGCCTCTCCTTCCTTCCCTTGCCTCTCCTTCCCTCCCTTGCCTCTCCTTCCCTCCCTTGCCTCTCCTTCCCTCCCTTGCCTCTCCTTCCCTCCCTTGCCTCTCCTTCCCTCCCTTGCTTCTCCTTCCCTCCCTTGCCTCTCCTTCCCTCCCTTGCCTCTCCTTCCCTCCCTTGCTTCTCCTTCCCTCCCTTGCCTCTCCTTCCCTCCCTTGCCTCTCCTTCCCTCCCTTGCCTCTCCTTCCCTCCCTTGCCTCTCCTTCCCTCCCTTGCCTCTCCTTCCCTCCCTTGCCTCTCCTTCCCTCCCTTGCCTCTCCTTCCCTCCCTTGCCTCTCCTTCCCTCCCTTGCTTCTCCTTCCCTCCCTTGCCTCTCCTTCCCTCCCTTGCCTCTCCTTCCTTCCCTTGCCTCTCCTTCCCTCCCTTGCCTCTCCTTCCCTCCCTTGCCTCTCCTTCCCTCCCTTGCCTCTCCTTCCCTCCCTTGCCTCTCCTTCCCTCCCTTGCCCTTTGGACACAGATAAATGAACATGTTTACAAAAGGTAGAAGTTTCTACACCCTTCTAATCATGCAAACAGACTTGGTTTAAGAACACGACAAGTGCATGCAACCACCCTACAAATGTGTAAGCACACCACATATATGCACCTACACCTCCAATGACTAAAATATGTTCATCTACTAACAACACACTGTACCTCCAATATGCACATCTATCTACATCACATCTACGGTCATGAGCATGTAGCTCTTCCCCCCCCACATACCTCCCCCTCCCCTCCCCCCTCCCCTCCCCCTCCCCTCCACATACCTCCCCCCTCCCCTCCCCCTCCCCTCCACGTACCTCCCCCCCCTCCCCTCCACGTACCTTGGACCTAAGTTGCTGGCACTCCTGCTGAGTGATCTGGTGGGCGGATTTAATGAGGTCCAGCTCCTTAAGGGTTAACTGGTGCAGCTGCTGCTGGTCTGCTATCTCCTGCTCCTGCTGCTTCAGCTCATCCTCCGCCTTCTTAAGCTTCATTCCAAGGGAGTTGGACCTCATCTCTTCTGATTCCTTGAGGGGGAAGGAGGGAGGGATAGAGAGGGAAGAGGGAAGAGGGGGACGGGGAAGGGGAAGAAGGAAGAGGGGGGAGGGGGAAAGGAGTGGAGGAGCAGGTACATGTGGATGGGAAGTAAGCACATCAATTATGATCATGAAGTAACTGCACCAAAGTATGTACACAGATACATGTACATGTACACAGGTACACATATACAGGGTGTTTCACAATCAAGGAAAACTGTTTATAAATTAACCACGAGCAGTTGATTAACTTAAAAATTATTTATCAATGCTCTATTAACTTGAGCTTAAATGTTGATGTAAACAAACTAAAATAATTAATTTAATAAAATCAAAAATAAATAATTAACAAAACGAATTAATAATTCCCGATAACACCTAATTAAAACATACCATTTTAGAAGCATCCCAAAGCTCCAACATTTCCTTGAATTTTAATAATATCAACTTGGCCGAATTTATTAATAAATTCAAACCACTAAATCGAGATACAATGGCCCCTAAATTAAGTACATTGCGAAAATCAAGATTTCAATCTTGAATAACTTCTAAATGGAAGCAGTCACTTTAGTAGCTTTTGACTAGCCACCAACCCTACATTTATTAAGATTAATAATATTTAATTGAAATGATAGGGAATTTGGGACTTTTATTATTGTAATATTAATTTTATTTCACCAGCATGTCTTCTTTTGCTGTTAGAACTTTTAACAACAATTACCAGTTAATTAACTGCTTGTTGTACAATTTTCCTTGATTTTGAAACACCCTGTATGTACTGATAATACATGTATGTAGACATGACAATGCACATGAGGGCTTCAATACATGTCGCCATGGTCCCTACCAGGGTGATGTAATCACAGGGCTGCTGCGTGGGGACCTTACCTGGTACTGTTTGATCATGGCCTTGAGATCTGCCCTTATCTGCTCACCCTCCTCTTTGGCTGACTGATACCTTTTGGTCATAGCGGCTAGCTGGGCCTTACAGTCCTGGGGTGGTAGGAGCAGGGTGAGAGGAGGGAGAGGGAGAGGAAGGGAGGGAGAGGGGGAGAGAGAGGAAGAAAAGAGAGGAAAGGGAGGAGAGGGAGAGGGAAAGGGAGGAGAGGGAGAGGGAAAGGGAGGAGAGGGAGAGGGAAAGAGTGGGGGGGAGGGAGAGGGAAGGGAAAGAGGGGAGGGGAGAGAGGAGTGGGGAGAGGGGAGGGGAGGGAGAGGAAGGGCTCCAGAGGGAAGGGAAAGAGAGGGGATGAGAGGACAATTGGGAGGGTGAAGTGAGGGGCAATGTAGCAAGGAGAGGGCTTGTTACTAGTTATGCTTACATTGTGGGCTTCAGTTTCTGTTTTCAGTTTGCCCTGTGCCCATTTCAGCTTTATATTCAAAGAGTTTACCTCCTCCCTGACCTGAGATAACTGCTTCTGGTGCTCCGATGCCTGTGTGTGTGGTGTGTGTATGCAGTGTGTGTGGAGAGTGTGGAGGTGTGTTGTGATAAATTGTTCCGTTTCATATCATATAATGATTATCTACTTATGCAGTGTTTGACAAGGTCCCTTGACTTCAACATTTACTTTCAATACTAATCTTACATGTACACTTAACATGCACGTAGTCAACTCCAAACAATGGTTGCATGGAATAGTTGATCGGCTAGTTATAGCCTAGCCACGGGCGCTAGAAAATTACATCATCGATGCCTTTTCCATTCCAAAACGCATGCAGCTATCATATACCTACCATGTACCGGCAGTATACGATCTGTATTGGTCGCCTCGTAGCGCGCGCGCTTCTACACAGGTACTAGCAGGTGCAACGTCAAGGGTTTAACACCACAGGACACACCCGTGTCTTATACATTTTGCTTGTAGACGACCATTACTATAAACAACTCCATAGATGAAGTTTCAGCTAGTGTTCAGCTGTTTAAACAATACCACCCCGCCTCTTCCTACCCCGTTACATCATGTATGCTGACTCCGCTTGGTGCGTTGCATAAAAAAATCTACTATACATATGTACATGTATGCAGTAAAAAAAGGTCGACCCCCACAATTATTACTGTTGGTAAGTCTAATCCCCGCGAAGTACATACCCGTTTTGCGGCTCTCTTCTTTCTATCGCTAGCTCTCTTCTTTCTATTGCTAGTTTTCTTCTCTCTATCGCTGCCTTCCTTTTTAGAACTCTCTGTATTACCCATGGTTGGATGTTATTCAGCGCGTCCAAAGTAATACGACAGGACGCTTACTCGCTCAATTTTATACTGAGCTCCAATAGATACGCGTCTCTATTGCGCTGCAAAAGGCAAGCCCGATACGCAGGTACTATTCAGGCTATGTGCAATGACGTCTATGGTCGTTGTACTTGTCTTCATCTAAGTCTATTGAAATAACAGCGCTTACAGAGCTCTGAGCAATTCCAAGGTTATCACAATGCTGGCTTTTACTGCTGTTTGTAATTAGCATTAAAAGCGAGCGCACAAGCAATGTGATAGCCATGGAGTTGCTCAGCTGTAAGCGATGTACAGCACGCCTCGAGTTTCTTATTCAAAAGCAATGAATATAACATTTGTTAATTGAATATTAACATTAAGGAGGGGTGGGGAAATGCCACACCTACGTGGTAATATTGTTCAGCAAAGGCTTATCTTTTTAATCAATCCCACAGTGGAGGTGGTGGTGGTGACTATTTTTTTTTGCAAACTGACCTCATATCAGACATGCGAGTAATTTAATGTTTTTGTTTTTTTCCAGCTGCAAAAATCCAGGCTTATTATAAATAGTTACTACACTTAGATTACCAATCAGGTTAGGAAACATATACACTTCGCTGTTAAAACAATGTCCCCATTGGACCTCACTTCCCCATTGGACTATTGGACCTCACTTCCCCATTGGACTATTGGACCTCACTTCCCCATTGGACTATTGGACCTCACTTCCCCATTGGACCTCACTTCCCCATTGGACCTCACTTCCCCATTGGACCTCACTTCCCCATTGGACCTCACTTCCCCATTGGACCTCACTTCCCCATTGGACCTCACTTCCCCATTGGACCTCACTTCCCCATTGGACCTCACTTCCCCATTGGACCTCACTTCCCCATTGGACCTCACTTCCCCATTGGACCTCACTTCCCCATTGGACCTCACTTCCCCATTGGACCTCACTTCCCCATTGGACTATTGGACCTCACTTCCCCATTGGACCTCACTTCCTTATGGACATCCCACATTGCTTCCCTTCAGTATCCATAGCAACTGGACATGGGCACATGATGCTTACACTCTTCTCCAGGTTAGACTGAGCTTTGGTCATGTCTTTGTTTAAGTTCTTGATGGCCGCCTGGAGCCTCTCTTGTTCCTGCAACATGAATTTAGTTTGTAGTGGTGATGTGCACTGTGCTAGAGGTGATAATGTGCTAGAGGTGATGGTGTGCTAGAGGTGATGATGTGCTAGAGGTGATGATGTGCTAGAGGTGATGGTGTGCTAGAGGTGATGATGTGCTAGAGGTGATGGTGTGCTAGAGGTGATAATGTGCTAGAGGTGATGGTGTGCTAGAGGTGATGATGTGCTAGAGGTGATGATGTGGTGATGATGTGCTAGAGGTGATGGTGTGCTAGAGGTGATGGTGTGCTAGAGGTGATGGTGTGCTAGAGGTGATGGTGTGCTAGAGGTGATGGTGTGCTAGAGGTGATGATGTGATGATGATGTGCTAGAGGTGATGGTGTGCTAGAGGTGATGATGTGCTAGAGGTGATGATGTGATGATGATGTGCTAGAGGTGATGGTGTGCTAGAGGTGATGATGTGCTAGAGGTGATGGTGTGCTAGAGGTGATGATGTGCTAGAGGTGATGGTGTGCTAGAGGTGATGGTGTGCTAGAGGTGATGATGTGCTAGAGGTGATGGTGTGCTAGAGGTGATGGTGTGCTAGAGGTGATGATGTGGTGATGATGTGCTAGAGGTGATGGTGTGCTAGAGGTGATGATGTGATGTGTGCTAGAGGTGATGATGTGCTAGAGGTGATGGTGTGCTAGAGGTGATGATGTGATGTGTGCTAGAGGTGATGGTGTGCTAGAGGTGATGATGTGATGATGTGTGCTAGAGGTGATGATGTGATGTGTGCTAGAGGTGATGTGTGCTAGGTGATGGTATGATGGTGTGCTAGAGGTGATGGTGTGTGCTAGGTGATGGTGTGATGGTGTGCTAGAGGTGATGGTGTGTGCTAGGTGATGGTATGATGGTGTGCTTGCGGTGATGATGTGTGCTAGGTGATGGTGTGCACTGTGTGGCATGGTATGGAGGCACACACCTTCATAGCTTCCTTCAGTTTCCTATCGGCTGTGGTCAGCTCATCGTCGGCCCTCTTCTTCTCATGCTCCATGACCACCAGCCTGCTCACCAGGTCTTCCTTCTCACTCTGAGCATCCAACTGAATCTTTGTTATCTGGGAGTGGGTGATGGTGGGAGTGTGATATTGGGTGATGGTGGGAGTGTGATTGTGGGTGATGGTGGAGTGTGATAATGGGTGATAGCAGAGTGTGATATTGGGTGATGGTGGGAGTGTGATAGTGGGTGATGGCGGAGTGTGATATTGGATGATGGAAGTGTGATATTGGGTGATGGTGGGTCAATCCATTATATGTCAATCACTTTAAAAGACATCACACCTTCAGATCTTGACACAACTTCTCATATTTATTTGCCTTGATACAAATGTTATTATGAAGTTAATAACTTTAATGGTTTATAAAATATATCTACCTGAATAATTCAAAAATTGCAACTTGGAGGGCTCATATCTTTGCCAGTACAGTGCAGATGCTGGTATATCAAGCATCAAATTGAAGCACAACTGACCCTATGTAAATCATTTTTCTGGGTGGTGAAAGGGTTAAATACGGGACTCGTTTAAAGTTTACTTTACACAAAAGAGGTCAATTGCAAGTTGTTTTTACTGTGGTCATTGATGGTCCCAATGTTTTCCAATAAAAAGGTTTGAGTATCGTAACCACTAGGCACCACACGCAGCTAAACCTAAGGTTGCCATGTTTTTTTTTCTTCAACAGCTGCCATGGCACAATGCTAACTATTATGCTTCTCTCTTCAATAACCTCCCCACCCCTCCCTCCCCACCTCTACCCTCATCACCACTGTCCCCTCCCTCCAATAACCTCCCCACCTCTACCCACATCACCACTGCCCCCTCTCTCCAATAACCTCCCCACCCTCTCCCTCCCCACCTCTACCCTCATCACCACTGTCCCCTCCCTCCAATAACCTCCCCACCCCCTCCCTCCCCACCTCTACCCTCATTACCACTGTCCCCACCTCCCCACCCCCTCCCTCCCCACCTCTACCCTCATCACCACTGTCCCCTCTCTCCAATAACCTCCCCACCCCCTCACTCCCCACCTATACCCTCATCACCACTGTCCCCTCCCTCCAATAACCTCCCCACCCCTCCATCCCCACCTCTACCCTCATCACCACTGTCCCCTCCCTCCAATAACCTCCCCACCCCTCCATCCCCATCTTTACCCTCATCACCACTGTCCCCTCCCTCCAATAACCACCCCACCCTCTCCCTCCCCACCTCTACCCTCATCACCACTGTCCCCTCCCTCCAATAACCTCCCCACCCCCTCCCTCCCCACCTCTACCCTCATTACCACTGTCCCCACCTCCCCACCCCCTCCCTCCCCACCTCTACCCTCATCACCACTGTCCCCTCTCTCCAATAACCTCCCCACCCCCTCACTCCCCACCTATACCCTCATCACCACTGTCCCCTCTCTCCAATAACCTCCCCACCCCCTCACTCCCCACCTATACCCTCATCACCACTGTCCCCTCCCTCCAATAACCTCCCCACCCCTCCATCCCCACCTCTACCCTCATCACCACTGTCCCCTCCCTCCAATAACCTCCCCACCCCTCCATCCCCATCTTTACCCTCATCACCACTGTCCCCTCCCTCCAATAACCACCCCACCCCCTCCCTCCCCACCTCTACCCTCATCACCACTGTCCCCTCCCTCCAATAACCTCCCCATCCCCTCCCTCCCCACCTATACCCTCATCACCACTGTCCCCTCCCTCCAATAACCTCCCCACCCCTCCATCCCCACCTCTACCCTCATCACCACTGTCCCCTCCCACCAATAACCTCCCCACCCCCTCCCTCCCCATCTTTACCCTCATCACCACTGTCCCCTCCCTCCAATAACCTCCCCACCCCCTCCCTCCCCACCTCTACCCTCACTCCCATCCCATAATGAACATGTACAGAAAACCGCCCTTCCATCCAACATCTCATTCCCTCACTATCCAATACCTCACCTTGTGCCTCACCTTCCAACACCCACGCCCCTCCCTCCCCTCCCAATCCCCCCATACCCCCACACTACCTTATCAGTCTTAGCCGCCAGTGTCTTCTCTAGCTCAGCCACCTTGTTCTGTGCCCTGGTCCTCTCGTTCTCCAATAGGTGCTCTAAGGACTTCACCCTCTCTTGGTGACCTTGGCTCCTGTCCTTCTCTTCCTTCAGCTGGTGCTCTAAGGACTTCACCCTCTCTTGGTGACCTTGGCCCCTGTCCTTCTCCTCTTTCAGCTGGTGCTCTAGAGACTTCACCCTCTCTTGGTGACCTTGGCTCCTGTCCTTCTCTTCCTTCAGCCATTGCGTTAAGGATTCAACCCTCTCCTGGTAACTGAAGCACTTAGACTCCCACTGTTGTCATGGCGATACAAGACAGCACGTGAACACATGCACATACTCAACAGGTGACTTGACATATCTACATGCCTAATAGGCATCCCACACTTTACATGCACCATACATAGCCACACTGTATCCCTATGTCCTCCACTATCCCTATGTCCTCCACTATGTCTTCCACTATCCCTATGTCCCCCAATATCCCTATGTCCTCCACTAACCCTATGTCTTCCACTATCCCTATGTCCTCCACTATCCCTATGTCCTCCACTATCCCTATGTCCCCCACTATCCCTATGTCCCCTACTATCCCTATGTCCTCCACTATCCCTATGTCCCCTACTATCCCTCTCCTCCACAACCCCTATGTCCTCCACTATCCCTATGTCCTCCACTATCCCTATGTCCTCCACTATCCCTATGTCCCCCACTATCCCTATGTCCCCCACTATCCCTATGTCCTCCACTATCCCTATGTCCTCCACTACCCCTATGTCCCCCACTACCCCTATGTCCTCCACTACCCCTATGTCCCCCACTATCCCTATGTCCTCCACTATCCCTATGTCCCCCACTATCCCTATGTCCTCCACTATCCCTAAGTCCTCCACTATCCCTATGTCCTCCACTATCCCACTCCTCCACTACCCCTATGTCCCCCACTATCCCTATGTCCTCCACTACCCCTATGTCCCCCACTATCCCTATGTCCCCCACTATCCCTATGTCCTCCACTACCCCTATGTCCCCCACTATCCCTATGTCCTCCACTATCCCTAAGTCCTCCACTATCCCTATGTCCTCCACTATCCCACTCCTCCACTACCCCTATGTCCCCCACTATCCCTATGTCCTCCACTACCCCTATGTCCCCCACTATCCCTATGTCCCCCACTATCCCTATGTCCCCCACTATCCCTATGTCCCCCACTATCCCTATGTCCCCCACTATCCCTATGTCCTCCACAAAAGCTTACCTCTTTGGTTGCCTCTAGGAAAGCATTTGCCTGTGCACAAAAGGAAATTCAGGAAAACACTCTAAGGACATGCAGACATATGTACAAGTGTACACAATACATGCAGACATATGTACAAGTGTACACAATACATGCAGACATATGTACAAGTGTACACCATACATGCAGACATATGTATAAGTGTACACAATACATGCAGACATATGTACAAGTGTACACAATACATGCAGACATATGTACAAGTGTACACAATACATGCAGACATATGTATAAGTGTACACAATACATGCAGACATACTTACAATACATGCAAATATAACCATGCATAGGGCATAAAGGGAGACACCATGTGTACTGCTATCCCTACACCCCCACCTGGGTTCCCCCTCACCCCTACCCTGCACACTCGCTTGCCTTCTCTTCATGAAGTCTGCATGTCTCAGACAAACGTTCAAGCAGCTGGTTGTTGTCAGCTTTGAGCTGCTCTAGCACCTGGCATCGCTCCCCATCCCTGTGGGGTATGCATTACATGTACATTAGTGCCTGGCATCGCTCCCCATCCCTGTGTGGTATGCATTACATGTACATTAGTCCTGGAATCGATCCCCATCCCTGTGTGGTATGCATTACATGTACATTAGTCCTGGAATCGCTCCCCATCCCTGTGTGGTATGCATTACATGTACATTAGTGCCTGGAATCGCTCCCCATTCCTGTGTGGTATGCATTACATGTACATTAGTCCTGGAATCGCTCCCCATCCCTGTGTGGTATGCATTACATGTACATTAGTCCTGGAATCGCTCCCCATCCCTGTGTGGTATGCATTACATGTACATTAGTCCTGGAATCGCTCCCCATCCCTGTGTGGTATGCATTACATGTACATTAGTGCCTGGCATCGCTCCCCATCCCTGTGTGGTATGCATTACATGTACATTAGTGCCTGGCATCGCTCCCCATCCCTGTGTGGTATGCATTACATGTACATTAGTGCCTGGCATCGCTCCCCATTCCTGTGTGGTATGCATTACATGTACATGGAAATTAATGTAACACACATTAAAAAGTATATTTGCAGTGGTGTGTATGAGGAGTGGGAGGGACATCTGTAGTGTGTGAAGTGGGACATGTGTAGTGTGTGAAGTGGGACATGTGTAGTGTGTTGTAGTGTGTGAAGTGGGACATGTGTGTGTGGTGAGACATGTGTACTGTGTGAAGTGGGACATGTGTAGTGTGTGAAGTGGTGTGTGAAGTGGGACATGTGTAGTGTGTGAAGTGGGACATGTGTAGTGTGTGAAGTGGGACATGTGTAGTGTGTGAAGTGGGACATGTGTAGTGTGTGAAGTGGGACATGTGTAGTGTGTGAAGTGGTGTGTGAAGTGGGACATGTGTAGTGTGTGAAGTGGGACATGTGTAGTGTGTGAAGTGGTGTGTAAAGTGGGACATGTGTAGTGTGTGAAGTGGGACATGTGTAGTGTGTGAAGTGGGACATGTGTAGTGTGTGAAGTGGGACATGTGTAGTGTGTGAAGTGGGACGTGTGTAGTGTGTGAAGTGGGACATGTGTAGTGTGTGAAGTGGGACGTGTGTAGTGTGTGAAGTGGTGTGTGAAGTGGGACATGTGTAGTGTGTGAAGTGGGACATGTGTAGTGTGTGAAGTGGGACATGTGTAGTGTGTGACGTGGGACATGTGTAGTGTGTGAAGTGGGACATGTGTAGTGTGTGAAGTGGGACATGTGTAGTGTGTGAAGTGGGACATGTGTAGTGTGTGAAGTGGGACATGTGTAGTGTGTGAAGTGGGATATGTGTAGTGTGTGAAGTGGGACATGTGTAGTGGGGGCAGATACATGTGCTTACCCCACTTCACACATGTCCCACTTCACAATGCACTTAGACCACACACGCACAATACAAATGGCTAAACTTTAATTTCCCTCTCCCCACCAAACATACAAGGTTCTTTCTTCTGAAGCCTCTTCAAGTGTCATGATCTTTACATCTGCCGTCTGTGTGCTTGACTCAGTCTTTTCACTGCCAGCAAGGTGACACCTCGTGTGTGAACTTACAACTTCCAGACCATCACCACACACATGTACCACTGCACCATCACCACCACCACCTCTTGTCATTTGATCAGGATCAATTCTTGTCACCATATCACCCCCACCATCACCTATTTCAATGTCTCCACACTTCGATGAGATACAACCCTCTCCTACAGGCCTCACTTGGCCCTCAAGGCTGCTTCCCTCTCCTACAGGCCTCACTTGGCCCTCAAGGCTGCTTCCCTCTCCTACAGGCCTCACTTGGCCCTCAAGGCTGCTTCCCTCTCCTACAGGTCTCACTTGGCCCTCAAGGCTGCTTCCCTCTCCTACAGGCCTCACTTGGCCCTCAAGGCTGCTTCCCTCTCCTACAGGCCTCACTTGGCCCTCAAGGTTGACACCTGTCAGTGGGTCGCCATTTTTTAAGTGAAGGTTACCGCTAGTTACTCCAGTGGTTACGTAGTCCTTGACACACACTGGGAGTGTTGTGCTGCTCTGGCCAGGAAGGTCCACCATGACATCATCTTTAAATGGATTATCAGGGCCCCCCATCGCTGGATTAGCAGGGCCCCCCATCGCTGGATTAGCAGGGCCCCCCATCGCTGGATTAGCAGGGCCCCCCATCGCTGGATTAGCAGTGTTCTCCATTACAATAGCCAAATCGTGCACTTGTGTGGTAGGAAGGTCTGGGTCCACACTGGTGTGTTCACATGTAGGGACAATGGATGAATGGAGGTGACCAGTAGTGGTATGGGGTTCATCGATAATCTTAGTTCTAGTGGATGGGAGGTCTTCATTTATGGTCCTTCCATGTACTTGGCCCAGTCCCCCATGCGATGGTGTATGTGGGATTTTTTGAGGTACGTATGTGAATACATGTATACAAGGTGAGGCATGTGTGTACGTTTGGTGCATCGAGTGTGTGCGTGGTGTATGTGCATAGGTATACACGTCACACATTTTGTCTATATTTTTACGCACCTTGAAAGTGACTCTTCAGGACCGACGCCATTGCCTCCTGAACACGACTCGCTTGTCATCCGCTTGTCGTCTTCTCTTGTGGTTGACTTTAGCGATATCTCCGCGCCAGGGCCAGGGAGCTGTGTTCCCTTCCCACTAATACCATTCTGACCCGCACGATAAACATTCTCACCGTCCACGTCACAGCCAATGCACGGGGGAGACGCACTACCGTTCGAAGCGCGAGTGCTACATTTTCCATCCCCGCTATCGCCTCGGCCGGACGACACAGTTTGTATTTCGTCCATCCCTCTTCCCCAGCCTATAAAAATTTGAGAATTACGTTTTAACCCTTTTGGTGCTAAAAAAAATTGTTTTCTTATTTGTTTGTTCGTTTTTTTTTTGTTTTTTTTTTTTAATTGTCCGTTGCGGCATCATCCATATTACAGTACTATAAATATCCACAAATCGATACGTAGTGTGTACCTGGATGTTTGCGATTTGCAACTTAGACAGTTCGGAAAATATTCGCAAGCTTGAACCTGGACTACTCATCAATTACATAACACGGGTTACGTCATCAAGAATATCTGTACTAATCAAATACTCGGAATCGTTGCAACATGAAAGTACCGGTGACTAGAGTGAATAGTATGCAAAGCACTCATTTACAGTTGTAACTGCAATCAAAGAAGTATCGTACAGGTACGGGTGTAACTAAAACCAGGAGCAGGGGCATGAGTTGATTCCTATAATTATAAACTCCTACGAGCAGGTATATGAGCTTGAGCGGGCCCACGTGGATGTATGTTCAAGCAGGGCGCTATAGTACACCGTATTTGTTATATACAGCAGCTTATTTCACATGCACTCTGAGTCTCTGTAAAATATTTCTCACTGGTTAGCATAGGTAGAACCTACTGAATATGGTCAAGCATGATCGTTTTCCCCCTGTGAATTATATCCATCTAACATAGTACACAAGAGCATTTTTGAGCGCTTTTTCAGTTGGGCTGCTTTTATTAAATACAACCTCAGATCCTGCTAATAATGTCATTCATAGATATACCGGTAATCACAACATCTTTTCGCTCTAGTACGTACCGGTAATTTATATTTAATTCCGTATTGAGCCGACCGGACATAGTTATAGTACCAGTAAACAAGACCAGTTCTCAGAGATGCAGATATTCGTGAGACTCGAAAACGGCAGGATGATAGCCATAGAGGTTTCTCCTATGGACACAATCGATAATATTAAAGCAAAGGTCTATGACAAAGAAGGACTAGTTCCGGAGTCCTTTATTCTCGAACACGGGAACAGAGAGGTGGAGGAGGGGCGAACCCTGAACGACTACGACATTAGGAACGAGAGCACGTTGTACCTCAAGAAGAAGGTGCAATGTAAGTTAGTGGGCTTCATTTAGAATAATATAGTTTAACCGTAGACTATAGGAGCACCTTGTACTAGCCATAGGAGCACCTCGTACTAGCCATAGGAGCACCTCATAGGAGGAGCATCTTGTACTAGCCATAGGAGCACCTTGTACTAGCCATAGGAGCACCTTGTACTAGCCATAGGAGCACCTTGTACTAGCCATAGGAGCACCTTGTACTAGCCATAGGAGCACCTTGTACTAGCCATAGGAGCACCTTGTACTAGCCATAGGAGCACCTTGTACTAGCCATAGGAGCACCTTGTACTAGCCATATGAGCACCTTGTACTAGCCATAGGAGCACCTTGTACTAGCCATAGGAGCACCTTGTACTAGCCATAGGAGCACCTTGTACTAGCCATAGGAGCACCGTAGGAGAACCAAACATATTCTATTTGGTCCCTGCTGGACAGGATTTCCTATTTCTTTTGTCTTAGGATTCTATAAGATAATATTCGATTGGACAAGAGTTTTATTGCATTATACCTTTGTTACCGTAGAAAGATTTGTCTTCAAAACTGCTTAGCCTAATGACGCCACCATTGAAAATGAATGACTGCTTATTTGCTGGTTCATGTATGGTTGAAATAGAAGGTGAAAATGCGAACGGTTTATAGGTGAAGCCAGCTAAGTATGTGCTGGTGCATTGTAGTGATGACAATGATGCTAGGCTCCTCCCTCTTAACATTTATTAGGTTTCACCACCCCCCTAGGGGTTTTATCATAGGTTCAAATATACCCTCTGTATCCTTGCATGCCAATTTCATTATTTACAGTATTGGGTATATGTTAATAGTATGTCAGACCGGAAATATTATGTTTGTATGTGCCAAGTCATAAGTAGGTACTGGCTTTAAAAGGTCTCATCATTCCCAAAGTGATCTGTTTTCCAATGGAAAGGTGGGAGATTATGATTGGTTACAAACATGGGGTTGTTGTATTAAGTTATATCCTGAATTCCTTAACTACTTCCAACTACGCACAGTACTAAATCAACACCGGGAGTATTTACTTCTTAACTATTCCTTCCCTTTGGACCATCAAACAATATGATATCATCACACTGCTATCTGCTGCAGTGATTTCCACAGAAAGTCACCATGGTGAAAGTCATCAGTATGGTGAAAGTCATCAGTATGGTGAAAGTGATCAGTATGGTGGAAGTCGCTACAATGGTGAAAGTCGTCAGCGTGCGGTCGGCAGCTGGAGCAAGATGGACATGCAGAAGTATGCCGTGGGAGCGTTGTTGGTGGGCGTGGCCATTGTGCTCCTGTTCCTGTGGATGTCCGAGTATGCTGTGTATGGGCTTTATGCAGTTCTGGTCCCCATCCTGCTGGCATTGTATCTCCTGGGGAAGGCCATCATGTGTGAGAGTGGCCTGCTGAGATAAGGGGTTGGGAGGGGGGGCTGTTTGGTGTCAGTGGTCTCAGAAAGAGCCCGGCTACTTGATGTGTACTGTGTTATAAATGGTATGTACTGCTTGATTGTGCTATCAATGATTAAGTGATTAAGATTGAAGTTTGCTTTTTGGTGCAAATAATTATGACAATTACAGGAAAAGACACTGCCAGCAGACTGTGGTTATATGAACCGTATAACTTTGGGGAAAGCGCACATAATTAAATTATGTGCGCTTTCCCCAAAGTTATACAGTTCATATAACCACAGTCTGCTGGCAGTGAGATACTCTTCCAATGCACCCCAAAGTTGAGGTTGTGTTGCCAGGGCTGTGGATGTGTGGCCAGGGCTGTGGATGTGGCAGTTGACAACTGCATTGCTGTCTCTTTGCCCCAAAGCATTGCCACATCCCAGAGGGAGTGCATTGACTATTCCCTATAGTAACCCTCCCCTTCCCCAAATACCTGCGTACCTAATAATGATATATGTATGTTTATGATTAGCTGTAATTTAAAAGGATAAAGGATACACTTCCTGTTTTACATTTAATTATGCCATTGCGTAATATAACTTTAATAACTCGCGAATAAAAATAAAGCCCCCCCCCCCTTTGTCTACAATGACAAACAAAACAGGAGTATACTGTAGCGAATTAGCATTTAGTACCTTATAACTCCGCAATGGGGGGGTTTATTTTTCACGTGTAGGAGCGATTATTGGATTTTGAAGAGGACATGACATTGCAGGCAATTAGTCTCGGTCCCAGACCATTTAGCAGCGGGTGGATTACATCACCGCTACTAACGGTCTGGGTCCGAAACTAATTGCATGGGCAAATAAACATGAAGTACATGTGCACGTGCCCACCATCTAACGTACGTATAACAAACATAACCACGCCTTTATTAATAATTATTGTTCAGCTAGCTAGCTTAGTATAGCTATAACAGATGCAAATATTTGTGAAAATCGAAAACGGCAGGACGATTGCCATAGAGGTTTCTCCTATGGACACAATCGATAACGTCAAAGCAAAGATTCGCGACAAAGAAGGGTTGGCTCCGGACTCATATACTCTCCAGTACAACAAGAAGGAGGTGGAGGAGGGGCGAACACTTAACGACTACGACATAAGGAACGAGAGCACGTTGTACCTCAAGACCAGCGCGCCAGGTGAGGCTGTTGTGTTTTTGCCGAATACATACATGTGCTTGTTAATAACATGGCGCCTAAACAATGTGTAAGTTATGACGCCTACGCAGTATATATGGCTTGGCACTGATTGGACGTTGGTGTTGTGCCAATACAGCGTGACAGCACGTGCATTGATTTTGTCTATTAGTACTGCTGTTTCAACAACATGAATGGCTAGGGCTAAAGTGCCCGCAGGCTACTCCCACACCCCTCTATGTAAACCTTCTACACAGCCACCACCACCACCCCCACTAGGGTGTCATGCCCTATAGGACCCTATAGGACCAGTCCAGCCATGGCTGTACCAAAGTAGTCTACCTCCACTATGCATTACTTGGTGTGCTGCAATTAGAAGTGAATTAAACATGCAATCGCGCACCAAAATTTATTTTGTTTCTGTAAGTAGAAGAGCAGGAATTCCATCATATTCACATGTACTTCAATACAACAAACGAAATATTAGAGATCAAATTACTCAGGACGCCATAGGCTTTTCTGAAATGAAGCAAGTAGGGAAATGACAGTGCTAGTAGATGTGAAAACAGAGAAGTAGAATTTTGAAAATGAAGCCAGAAAATAGTAGGGAACCAAAACATGTGTCCAGCTAGTCATGTGCTAGTTATGTGCTAGTCATGTGTCCAGCTAGTCATGTGTCCTGCTAGTCATGTGCTAGCCATGTGTCCTGCTAGTCATGTGCTAGTCATGTGTCCTGCTAGTCATGTGCTAGCCATGTGTCCTGCTAGTCATGTGCTAGTCATGTGTCCTGCTAGTCATGTGCTAGTCATGTGTCCTGCTTGCCATGTGTCCTGCTTGCCATGTGTCCTGCTTGCCATGTGTCCTGCTAGCCATGTGTCCTGCTAGTCATGTGCTAGTCATGTGTCCTGCTAGTCATGTGCTAGTCATGTGTCCTGCTAGTCATGTGCTAGTCATGTGTCCTGCTAGTCATGTGCTAGTCATGTGTCCTGCTAGTCATGTGCTAGTCATGTGTCCTGCTAGTCATGTGCTAGTCATGTGTCCTGCTAGTCATGTGCTAGTCATGTGTCCTGCTAGTCATGTGCTAGTCATGTGTCCTGCTAGTCATGTGCTAGTCATGTGTCCTGCTAGTCATGTGCTAGCCATGTGTCCTGCTAGTCATGTGCTAGCCATGTGTCCTGCTAGTCATGTGCTAGCCATGTGTCCTGCTAGTCATGTGCTAGCCATGTGTCCTGCTAGTCATGTGCTAGTCATGTGTCCTGCTAGTCATGTGCTAGTCATGTGCTAGTCATGTGCTAGTCATGTGCTAGTCATGTGTAGCTTGCTTGCAAAGCTTTTGGGGCTCTTGGCCTCCACATTCAACGATATACTCCCCCCCCCATTCCCACCCCCACCCCCACCCAATACCCTCAAGGGTGCAACCCCACTCACATCTGGATCCAGTACCAGCTCTGTAAAATGCTAGGCTATTGTACTTTACACGTGTATAATGGAACCTTTGGTGTGTTCCCTGGCAACCCACTGTAACCTTTGGTATGTTTCCTGGCAACCCACTGTAACCTTTGGTGTGTTCCCTGGCAACCCACTGTAGCTTTCCAATGGTATTAAGCATTGCAACCTTTTGACTTTTCTAACTTCCTCCTCCCCAGTCCCAGCTTTGGTTTACTTGCTCCTCCCCAGTCTCAGTTTTGATTACTTGCTTTGCTTCCCCTAGGTGCAGAGAGAGAAGATGTCGAAGGTGAGTGCGTGAGTGGATGAAGGGTGGGAGGGTAGGATGAGGTCGTGAGTGAGTGGGGTGTGTGGGTGTGTGGGTGTGGGGTGTTGCTTTCAAGTCCAAGGATGGAAGTGCTCACACCCCCTCATATCCCCTCATATCCCTCACATCTCACATCCCCTCACACCCCCTCACATCTCATATCCGCTCATATCCCTCACATCCCCTCATATCCCCTCACACTATGTCGCTTCACATCAGGTTGCAAGAGAGAATACTCTGGTCTGTTGGTTGGCATGGCAATTGTAGCTATTGCAGCTGTTACTGTGGGTGGATTGGTCTACTTTAAGTGGTGGAGAAAGTGACTTTTGTTTGTTCGTTTTGATTTGGTTGTACCAGCTGTCAATGGACAGATATTTGCTATTTTGTGTTTGATAACAGTTGAAAGGTCATGTGCGGCTCACATGACCAGAGAATAATGGGTGGAGTCTAATAGCATAGTTTAACGAGCAAGTGGGTAGGGCATTCTCTGATCATTGCACAGTATGTAAGGGATACCTCATATAGGAAGTGTCCACATTCACTTTCCAATTGGAAACACTCAACGGGCTCTATAGGAAAACATTCCCATTGATAGGGTTTGCCATTTGCCTTTGAGCTATTGAAATTTCCAGCATTAGTAGTCAACAACCAGGAAAGGGCGAGATTTAATACTCCTTCAATCCCACATGAGGTGTCCCAAGTTTGTACCTTTGATACCACAACATGCCACATGGCACCATGACAACAGGCCACATGGCACCATGACAACAGGCCACATGGCACCATGACAACAGGCCACATGGCACCATGACAACAGGCCACATGGCACCATGACAACAGGCCACATGGCACCATGACAACAGGCCACATGGCACCATGACAACAGGCCGCATGGCACCATGACAACAGGCCACATGGCACCATGACAACAGGCCACATGGCACCATGACAACAGGCCACATGGCACCATGACAACAGGCCGCATGGCACCATGACAACAGGCCGCATGGCACCATGACAACAGGCCGCATGGCACCATGACAACTTGCCACATGGCACCATGATACCTTTGGAATGTGACCCCTAATTATGTCCCACACCTGCTGCTCTGCTGATGCACAAAATGGACCACTTGCAGTGGTAAAACATTAGGTTATATTATGTAATATGCTTCAGAGGGCAACAGACCGCTTAGAAGTACCTGCATCATGCCCATATATGGACTGCCATAATGATGGGTGCAGTCTTTTGTGTCAAATCTTGTACTTCACTACCATAGCTACACTGCCATAGCTACACTGTGACTGTAGAAACTAGTATTAAGGTTAAGGTATTAGGGCATGAATAATTAGACAGCATTGCATGCATCATCTGCTTGTGGGTTACCTAGGAACAAGATATAGGACCATGTCACAAGTTTTCAAACATGCTACACATTATTCCCCATGGCAGCAGGTCTTATTAATTAGTATCTTATTATGGTCACACTGTTGGTTATTAAGGTCACACTGTGGTTATTAAGGTCACATGGTGGTTATTAAGGTTGCACTGGTTATTAAGGTCACACTGGTTTTCCTTATATGGCAGATGGTACTAGCAGCCGCCGCCCCCTCGGTATTATCAGTAAGAAGAAGAGGAAAGCTCAGCTGGTCAAGTATGCGGCCGTGGGGGGCGTGGTCACTGCAGTGGTGGCTCTCATGTTCTTCCTATTCTTCTTCTGACACACTGACCCCTCCCACCTGACCACACCCACCTGCTTGGTGCTTTGCTGTTTTGATGAACTCTGTGTTTTTACAAAGGAATTAGAGATCCTCCGATGTTGAGCTAGGGGGGCTGTTCTTGAGGGCAGGTGGGTGTGGTCTGAGGGAGGGGCAGTTCTTGAGGGCAGGTGGGTGTGGTCTGAGGGAGGGGCTGTTCTTGAGGGCAGGTGGGTGTGGTCTGAGGGAGGGGCTGTTCTTGAGGGTAGGTGGGTGTGGTCTGAGGGAGGGGCTGTCCTTGAGGGCAGGTGGGTGTGGTCTGAGGTAGGGGCTGGTCCAAGGAGGGGGGGGAGGGATGAAACCTTGGAGGGAGCCAAAGGAGATAGAGGCAAGCCATACATGCACACTGGGAGGATTGCAGCAAGAACATGAAACCCAAATTATGTTACATAGGTGACAGGTGTGGCAACCTTAAATGTGTGGCTGTGCATTAAATTCAATACCTTCCATTATTGCCATTATTGCCATTACTGGCAGTTCCTGACGTCTCCAGTAATCCCTTTACCATTCAAAAGCTAGGCCAGTTGTACTTTATGTGTGTGTGTGTGTGCTTGTGAGTGTTGTGTGTGAGTTGTTTCAGTTTCATTACTACATGTTGTCTAACATCTCTGTTTACAAAGTCTGAAGCCACTCTACCTGTTAACGAGGGATTGGTCTGCAGCCTGACTGGATGTGGGTGTGTGTGTGTTGTTGAAAGGATTAGCTGGTGCCTCGCAGTCTGTTGCCATGGTACCTACAGTTGTTGCAGTCTGCAGTGTGATGTGATGGGAGCCTCAATGTCTGCGCTAGTAGTGGTGCCACACTGTCTGGGGGCACACTCAAATGAACTTCCAGCTGCTTAAAACTTATCAGATGTGATGCAGTTGGTATAGCAGCCTGCTTATCCTCCATATGGGGGAGGATGTGGGGGCCCTAAGCATTTCTGTCCTTCCTTCTATGCTCTTTGTTGAAAGAATAAAGGCCTTCATACGCATGTGAAGGTCGACTTGTCACATGCAACTCAAGTGAATTACTTCAGTAATTCTTTAGTTTACTGATGGTTTATGGAACTTTTATGGAAAGGGGGCAGAGGGGGGGGGCCATATTCATTTGAGTTGCATGGACAAGTCAAGACTGTGTAAGCAGGCAGCCTTTATTGCCCAACCAGACAAGAAGGTGTTAAACATGTGTTGTTGTGTGTAGCCTACAGGCACCGAGGGGCCTTGGGCTCTCACACCCTCTTCCCCCTTCCTTACACAGCTAACATGTTATTGTAAGAGCCCCATGTGCCAATGGCTCAACTCAAGAAGCCACTCCTTCCTCAAACTGCTACTTCCTCATACTACACTCCTGCAGTGCAAATTAACTAATTCCCACTCCCCTTTTCATTTTCACCTCATTCCAATTCCAGTTAACCTCGTTCCCATTCCGTCCCCCCTCTTCTGAACGCCAATAAATTCATAGTTTGTGAATGAGTGATTTGGGGGGGGGGAGGGGTTTCAACACTGCCCCCTTGGCTCCAGGTGTGTGATGTCATGTGTTACAAGTGTTCTCACAGACACACAGCGGGGGTGAGGGGAGCGCTCTACACAGACCATGAAGGAGTTCAGGGCGGTGTTTGGGGTCAGGCCAGTCACCATGTGCTCACAGCCATACTCTGCAAAGTGCCTCATCAAACAGTTTATTGTGCCTCCGTGGGACACTACGATGATGTGACCGCTGACAGCTTCGTCGCCTTGGGAACCACTTTTGAGGTGCTGATTGTCTGGCTGCAAGAGGAGAGGGTTAAGAGGGGGAGGACTCCACTCCCTCACTCCACCCCATCCCTCCACCCCTACTCCACCCAATATACATTCATCAACAGTGTGCAGATGGTAGATAGATGTATTCCATCTGCATTGCCCCACAACGCTACTGTTAAATCACTTCCCCCATTATTTTATTATTGTCCACAACGCAAACCACACCACTACTCTATACATATCACCATCGTGACATAATTTGTGGGGTCCATAGTGAGGTGATGTGATGGGTGGTGGTAATGAGATGGTGACATGTGATGGTCATCTTGTATGGTAATCACTCACCGAGGGACTTCTTGAAACATCAGCAAGTTCACAGTAGTCACTGCAGCACAAGAATAAGCATAAATAAACAAATCAAAGGAAATGTGTGGGGGGAAGGAGGGAGGGAGGGAGGGAGGGAGGGAGGAGGGAGGGAGGGAGGGAGGGAGGGAGGGAGGGCTTCTCTCTTACCTGCACAAGCTGTTGAAGAACTCCACCACACGTCTTTGTAGGTCTTCATGGCTTTCCCCTCCCGGAGCTGTGTACTCTCTGAATGGCACTCCTGCCCTCCGAATAGTTTCATTAACAACACAGTGTGGGCGTCCCTCCAAACGTCCATAGCACTGTGGTCACGTGAGCACATGATGATGCCATGATAACCAAACAATTAGATTGGACACAAGGGCATTTAGCTAATGGTGCAAATCGAATAATTCCACTGATTATTTTGCTTGCCTGTGGTGCAAATGGGACCGACAAAGCTACACTAGTCACATGATCCAGTGGCATTACCAGTACAAAGAATTCCTACATGTACATGTAAGTGTCTTTGTGATGAAACCACACAGGTGCAGTCAATTGGACTGCATGTACAAGCGACTCTAAAAAAAAATCCTGTGAGCAAGTCTGCATTCTTACAATATATTCGCCAGACGAGGGAAATGCCTACGTATATAATCAGCATATCTTTAGGGGGAGGTGCTTGCAACTTGAAAACCTCTCCACATGCAATTCATAGATAATGTCTATGTATTCAATTCCACATACCCTTTCTCGCAGTCTATTGTCCGTGACAATTTCGGCATACTGATGGAATGCTGCGATACTCTCCGCTGTCTGCACAAAGAAATGGGTCACTGCGGGAACGTGCGCGTGCATGTGCCATCACTCACCTCCAAGCAGCGAGACAGGTCGCTAGTGTACAATTTAAAAAACCTCTCGGCCGCTAACTTTTCCGCCAACTTGCGAGCTTGCTCCTTCCCGTGGTTAGAGAGAGGAACATTCAGTTGCCCTGCAAGCGTCACGCAGGCGCAAATCACGTGTACAGCTGTCAGCTATGGTCCTAATAGTAACTGTTGGTAACGTACCTTGCAACAATCCTAACCTATTTGCTTCCGTCTCACCACTGAATAACAACAACAAAACAAAAAAAAAAAAACGTTGTGATTTGATTGGTTTACTCAAAACAACCTGGTGAACTTACTGTCGTATAAGAGTTAGTTGAAACATCATCTTATGCGCCTCTCCACGTACGTAGTACGGTTTCACCAGTTATGCCATCAGACAGGTATAAGTATGGATCCACCCTGTTTATAATGATGGGTTGAACGGTCGGCGCCAGGCAGTCCCGCGCATGCATGTAATGTGTCGTCTGCCGTACGTAGAACTGTGCCGGAAATCATGGGAATAATACCAATTAGGTAACTGTCGCTCGCAGGTTAAAGAATGGCGCGGTACCGCGCGAGTCTTAGGAAAAATATCTATATAAGACTATAACCATTTGTGTGCAGTGAGTGGTAAATACTAAATAGGAAAGATGGGTTGCAGCGATCGGATGTATAGCCCCATGCCCGCCTTTTTAATAAGCATTTGGATGGAACAGGCGTACGTATATATTCGTATGCACCTCAAGGTGCAGTAAAGCTTGTATCGTTAACCGGCGTAATCATGAGTCGCTTTTTTAAAAATAGTTATGACATGGCTGCAACGTAAGTGTGAACCTTTCCGGGATGACACTGCATCCCTCTGTAGCTTCACCAAATACGGTGTATTAGCTACGTATTTGCACTGTTGTGGTGTGTTGTCTTGGAAGGGAAATCAGCGACACATAAATAGATTGGGGACGTACGTCATGCCGGCTGCCGACTGGTACGTGTACTGTTATCACTGTTTTTGAAATGTTGGACCTGTAATATATTTTTCTTTCGCCATCCAATTACAATTACAATTCCGTAGCCATGCACCCTGAAAACAAAGACTAATGGGGGTGTATTAACTCAGTTATACGTAGCTAATTTGCATGAAATGCACATTATAGGAGAGGTACGCATACAGATGGGGGCGGGGCCGCCTCTCTGGCCTCTGGAGTTGGTAGGACACTACGTCACTGTAGGCCGTTGTCCCATTTGCATTGTGGCAATGTGATGTCCCACTGACCCACGTGCAGACATGTAAAATGGCAGGCACGTGAGATGAGGTAATTAGATGGAAAGGGAACACAAGTTGCTCCCCACACCTGACCAAACGTTTGCCAATTCTCCATGCATGCAGGGCATCATCATCATACGGTGTATTAGCTACGTATTTGCACTGTTGTGGCGTGTTGTCCTGTCTAGACACTTCCATCAGCATGCCCCACTGAGGTAGGATGTTGGCTGATGAAAATGTCCAGTGACAATACTGCCTTGTGTGCCTAGAATACCTGCAGAGACCATATGCATGGTTGCCGTCCATGTGAAGGCCCAGGGACTTGGTATGTAACCTGGTGACATGGAAGTGAGTGGGAAGGAATGCAATTGCAAGTTTGCAGCAGAGGCCACAAGAACAGGTGGAGCCAACTGAACAGCACTTCTGATTCACATGCCTCCCACCTTTACACTGGGGGGAGTGGCTTATAACCATGAGTGGTCATCTGGATGGTTGTTAGTTATGGAGCACAAGGCGTTCCTTAGCTCGTTGTCTTAGGTCTGGGGACTGTGAGAAAGGTAGCAGATTAATGTCGGCAAGGTGTACATAAACTTATAGGAACTGCGAAAGCATTCTGGAACAGTAGCAGGGCAAATTAAATGCAACTTTCCTCCATGATCAGTTAACATGTAATAAGGTTTGTTTTTCTTTCGACACTAAGTTCACATCACCACTGAATTAATTGGGGGAAACCAACACCAGATATCTGCAGCTAGACCTCAACTGAGGACCTGCCAACAGTTGGATTACCATGGTGATGATTTCATCAGTAGGCCAAGCTCTGAGCCTCCCTCCCATGCAACAAGTGCAACATATATGCTCTATATACTCTTCATCCTCTTTTGAGTCCTCATCTGAGGTGAAAAGACCATCCATGCAGTCATCTGAGAAAATGCAGCAAGATGACACACTTGAACCCTCCTTTTTTTAATTTCCTTATCATCAGCAGATATGCTGAGTGTACGATTGGTCAGAAAAAGCAGTAGAACAAAATACCTAACTGGAGACATCTTGTCTCATTGAAATGAATTAGAAGCATTTTTTGAAATCCAGTTTACTCATCAATTATATTGTTCAATAGCATGATAACATTACTCAGTTTTCTGATTATAGTTCCAAGTTGTATTGTATGCGCTATATTACTTTGTATATAGATCAAGCACACAGTGAAACACTATACTGACTTAAGCTTCTCTGCAACTGAACAACTGGATTATGATTAATCAATAAGTGTTTTCACTGATACTTGTGCCAATCACAGTCATTCCCGGCGTACAGATTATGTAGCTGTTCCAACTGCGTGTGGAAGCTACTGTGCGTGCAGTGGCTGTACACATGCACATTTCATATGTCTACTATGTACATCAGTTGCCTGTGGTAACTGATATACTGCACGCATGTGCATTGCGTCTATACTGTACTGCACGTATGCATGTGTATTGCACGTCTACAATACTGCACGCATGCATGTGTATTGCACGTCTACAATACTGCACGCTTGTTACATTGTGTCTACTATATATTGCACGCATGTACATAATCTGCGCGCATGCATGTACTTTAGTCTCCAGACCTACATTACGTAACGAAGATCATCTGGCGACCAGGCACACCAAGGTTTTTCTGCGCGCGGAATTTCCCGCGCCTTCAATCAGAATGCAGCTATGCATTCTGGATTCCTAACGCCCTAATTATCAAATTACTAAATATAGTATTACCACAGAGCCGGCTTTCGCGCTTCCTTCTTGTGCATCGTTGTACCTGGTAAAGATAGAGTACTGTTTGAATGCAACAAACCCTTATTGGAATGCATGTACTCCCCAGGGACCACTGAATGGCACTGATAAGCGCTGGGTACTATTGGGTTAAAAACTGTTTGGTAGCCATTGGAGGCCGCGCCAGTACTGTAGTATGAATTCCAAAGATACAGGATCTAGGAATACATGTATTGTTTTTAAAAGTTTAATAAACAATAAGACTGACCCCTTTTGAAATGATGGTCACGAGACTCTATTAATTTGCATTCGTTGAGCGTTAATTTGTGAGCTTACCATTACGACTGAGATACACTTGAACAAAGTACGTGCACGTTTTCGCGCTCGATTCACGCCAATCAACTTGCGTCCCGCTCAATGTATGGGGAGGCGGCGATTATATCATTGGCGCGGGAAAACGTGCAAGTACATTTTCGTAACGGATGGCACAAAATTAACGAACAAAACAAATCGATAGGTAAAGGACCGCTCTACCTACAAACCGAATTTGAAGCGATTTGATTACTCCACCGAAAGTTATGGCGGGTTCGCAATCAATACTGGCACGGAGCAAGCGCAAGACCACAAAACATATTTTACCACAGAGAAATGGTGTAGTGTTCGGTGGTTATAGCGATTCAAACATAAGGGAGTTTTATAACATTCTTATAATAATAATAATAATTATATTTGAAGGGCTATTTTCGTGGAAACTGTCCCATATACAACTGTATTATAACAAGGCCCGTTTATCTGGGCACCTCTGTTTAATGACATTCATGGTACGGTTTGTGGGTGGATGTCCTTCCTTATATGGTTATTGAATAAAGTGTGCCTCAGTTAGGATCGTTGGAAGTAACGCGCGATGCAGATATTTGTACGGACGCTGACGGGCAAAACTATAGCGCTGGAGGTGTCTCCAAACGACACCATAGCCAATGTAAAAGTGAAGATTCAGGACAAAGAGAATATACCGTCCTACCAGCAGAGACTCGTCTTTGACAACAAGCAGCTAGAAGATGACAAGACGCTCAATGACTACAACATAGAGAGAGACAACACACTTCACATTGTACTCAAAGACGTTGCGAGCGGTAAGCAATACGCGCTCGGGAGGAAAGAAGCGTCATCTAAATTATATTGTACACCCATTTATACCCAACGACAGTAGCAGCTGAAAGGGCTCCCCTTCTAGATGGCCAAGCACGCGCCCCAACGAGAAAGAGTAAGCCTGAAGAAAGAGGATGTAGTTGTTGTGTAGTCTTGTGAGGTGTGCAAAGATCTTTATGTTTGTACGCTGTTTGACTTTTCGTTTTACTTCATCTGTTGTGTAGAAATATTATATATGCTTATGAATCTGTACTTACTTTTGTTTCACTTAAAAAAATAATTTGAATTACTTGCATCACGTGATAATCTGTAAAGCCCCAGAGGCACTTTGTGCTTACCAGATGAGGAAAGTATGTAATATATTTTTTCCCCCCCAAAAAGCTCTTGTTTGTGCAATATCATAATCTTCATTGCTGTGGTTTCAGAACTGCACGTGACCACCTGATTATTAGGCCATTGATTAGAGAATCAAGTGTGCAAAGTACATGTTTGAATGACCATCATCACATGTCCCCAATATCATGTGATGTCAGTTGGGTGTGCCACCCACCATGTTGTGGTGTAAACAGAAGACTCGATACAGTTGTAGCTACTTTCAGTATAACCGATTCCTTCCCTTTCGCGGCGAGAGCCCCTTGCCTGCCTGAATACAAGGGTTTCGAGGGTCCACCTTCCTCCCCAGTCCAGTTTAAGATAAAAAACCACACCCATTTTTTTTTTTGTTTTTTGCACAAATAACATACACCTGATGAACAGTGTGATCAGATCAATGTTCTACTATGCTGTCACATGAACACACTATTGTGGAGACATAGAAGTGAAGAGGCAATAGGGGGAGAAAAGAGAACTGCTTCCATCTCAAAAGTCACAAATGTGAAGAACATGAAACGAACACATTGCACACACACACACACACACATCAGCTACAATATGATATTCTGGCATGTGAATCAGAGGGTCCACTCATGATGTTGGATTGGTAACCTGTGCCCAGAAGGATATATAAACATGAGATGTGTGTGTTGTGTGGGTGAGAGAAGGTGTGATAAACTGTTGTTGTGGAGAAGCCACTCTTAGAAGACTTACAGTTCTCCTCCTGAATATCCTGTGGTACCACTTGGGCTGTTGGACTACCACTGGTGTCTGTGTGGCTGGGTCATCTGCTGACATGTCCTCTATGGGAGTGAGCTTGTTGATGTCCTCAAACACCTTACTGTCTATCATCTGGTGTAGGGAGGAGTGTGGGTGTATGGTGTAGGGAGGAGTGGGTGTATGGTGTAGGGAGGAGTGTGGGTGTATGGTGTAGGGAGGAGTGGGTGTATGGTGTAGGGAGGAGTGTGGGTGTATGGTGTAGGGAGGAGTGGGTGTATGGTGTAGGGAGGAGTGTGGGTGTATGGTGTAGGGAGGAGTGTGGGTGTATGGTGTAGGGAGGAGTGGGTGTATGGTGTAGGGAGGAGTGTGGGTATATGGTGTAGGGAGCAGTGTGGGTGTATGGTGTAGGGAGGAGTGTGGGTGTATGGTGTAGGGAGGAGTGGGTGTATGGTGTAGGGAGGAGTGTGGGTGTATGGTGTAGGGAGGAGTGGGTGTATGGTGTAGGGAGGAGTGTGGGTATATGGTGTAGGGAGCAGTGTGGGTGTATGGTGTAGGGAGGAGTGTGGGTGTATGGTGTAGGGAGGAGTGGGTGTATGGTGTAGGGAGGAGTGTGGGTGTATGGTGTAGGGAGGAGTGGGTGTATGGTGTAGGGAGGAGTGTGGGTATATGGTGTAGGGAGCAGTGTGGGTGTATGGTGTAGGGAGGAGTGTGGGTGTATGGTTTAATAATGAGACAAAGAGCACACATCACATGCACACTGCTACACACATCACATGCACACTACTACACACATCACATGCACACTACTACACACATCACATGCACACTACTACACACATCACATGCACACTACTACACACATCACATGCAAATCACATGCACACTGCTACACACATCACATGCAAATCACATGCACACTACTACACACATCACATGCACACTGCTACACACATCACATGCACACTACTACACACATCACATACACATCACATGCATCACATGCACACTACTACACACCTCCTCCTGCCAAGGTTTGGAAACTGCTCCAGTGGCAAACTTTCCCGCAAACTCCTCATCTGACCCTTCTATCTCCACACCTCTCACAGAGGAGAACTGGTCAATGTCGAGTACATCTTTAGCATAGACAGCTTTAGGCTGCAAAGCATAGGAAAACCAGAATTGTTATTGGCATATGCACAAGTCCATTCCCACACCCCCTCCTTCACTACACACTCCCCTCCTTTCCCACACACCCCTCCTTCCCCACACACACACCCCTCCTTCCCCACACACTCCTCTCCTTCCCAACACACTCCCCTCCTTCCCCACACACTCCCCTCCTTCCCTACACACTTCCTCTTCACCATATATGTAACACACCAAGTCCCCAGTCCCTCCTCACATTCAACTTGAAGGGTGGTTCTACAATGCCAGACTCCAGGTGGGTCCAGTTGATGTTTCTAAAGAAGGGATGAGCTTTGACCTCTTCAAAGTTTGAGCCAAGCCTTGTTGCAGGTGATTTGTCCAACAGCTACATGTGAGAGAGTACCACGTTACCACATGTACAGGTGAAGCATATAGACTACAGCTACATGTGTAAAGGAGGATCTCACAAGGGCTATCTGAGCAATGTTATTTAACATGAAGTGAGCTTAGGACTCTGCTCTATGGCTGCTATTATGTATATAAGATGCAAAAGAATATTTACTAGACCGGCATAGTAGACCCTCATGTGGGTGGAGGGTCAGGAAGGTTGGCCTATTCTCAAGTTGTGCCAATTAGTTTGTGTTCATTAAAAATTATTACGTTGGAGGAATGCAATTTAGTGACTACAAGAATACTTCAACATATCTGATGTGCATAAAATCAGAAACGGAGCAGAGGTGTACATTAAGTACATGTAGCTCCTGTTATGTGAAGTTACATAACACTTTTCCACACAATCTGTGACGTATAAAATTAAAAAAAACAGAAAACCCTTGAGGTCACATGAGGTCACTACCAGGGTAAAGGTACATGTACAGAACCCTTGAGGTCACTACCAGGGTAAAGGTACATGTACAGGACCCTTGAGGTCACTACCAGGGTAAAGGTACATGTACAGGACCCTTGAGGTCACTACCAGGGTAAAGGTACATGTACAGGACCCTTGAGGTCACATGAGGTCACTACCAGGGTAAAGGTACATGTACAGGACCCTTGAGGTCACTACCAGGGTAAAGGTACATGTACAGGACCCTTGAGGTCACATGAGGTCACTACCAGGGTAAAGGTACATGTACAGGACCCTTGAGGTCACTACCAGGGTAAAGGTACATGTACAGGTCACTACCAGGGTAAAGGTACATGTACAGGTCACTACCAGGGTAAAGGTACATGTACAGGACCCTTGAGGTCACACGAGGTCACTACCAGGGTCACTACCAGGGTCACTACCAGGGTAAAGGTACATGTACAGGACCCTTGAGGTCACATGAGGTCACTACCAGGGTCACTACCAGGGTAAAGGTACATGTACAGCACCCTTGAGGTCACTACCAGGGTAAAGAAAGGTACATGTACAGGACCCTTGAGGTCACTACCAGGGTAAAGGTACATGTACAGGAGTGGAGGAGACTTGCCAGACAGCAAGTGGGTACTCCGAGTAGGATATACTTCTTATACCAAATGTTAATATCAAAACATGTATACCTGTACATTGTGCAACACATTAGGTAAGCCCAGGTGCCTATGGACATACACACACCTTCCTCTTCCCTCCACCCACACATCTTCCTCCTCCCTCCACCCACACATCTTCCTCCTCCCTCTCCTTCCTCCCCTCACCTGTGAACAGAACAGTTTGGATGATTCACTGAACTTCTCAGAGAAGGCAGGCGGGTCTTCCCTCACCCTCCTCTCCACCTCCTCACGCGAGGCCCGGTCCTTCCTCCTAAAGGGGCACTGCAACACACACATGACATCAAGCCACACCCATCACATGTCCCACCTTGCCCTGCCTCTTCAGATTAGAGGATGCATCCATCACATGCACACATAAACATGCACACACACACACACACACACACACACACACACACACACACACACACACACACACACACACACACACACACACACACACCAAGGACGCACGGCTACACACCCATAAAATAACTAACCTCCCCTTCAATCATCTCGAACACCACACAGCCAAGCCCCCACCAGTCTGGTGCAAAGGTGTAGCGATGGTTGTCAATCACCTCTGGAGCTAAAGGTGTGAGATGAGGGGGGTGTGGTCACCTCTCAAGAAGGGCTTACTTGGCCCAAACACTCACCCATATAGCCAACAGTTCCAACCCTTCCTCTCACCGACTGATCCACAGGTATCTGGATAGCCAGGCCAAGGTCAGAAATACGTATGTGTCCTTTGTGGGGAGGAGAGTTGTGACACACAAGACATGTACATGTATGCATGTGCACACATAAGTATGCATGTGCACACATAAGTATGCATGTGTACACATAAGTATGCATGTGTACACATAAGTATGCATGTGCACACATAAGTATGCATGTACACACATAAGTATGCATGTGCACACATAAGTATGCATGTGCACACATAAGTATGCATGTGTACACATAAGTATGCATGTGCACACATAAGTATGCATGTGCACACATATGTGTACACATAAGTATGTATGTGCACACATAAGTATGCATGTACACACATAAGTATGCATGTACACACATAAGTATGCATGTGTACACATAAGTATGCATGTGTACACATAAGTATGCATGTGTACACACATAAGTATGCATGTACACACATAAGTATGCATGTGTACACATAAGTATGCATGTGCACACATAAGTATGCATGTGTACACATAAGTATGCATGTGTACACATAAGTATGCATGTGCACACATAAGTATGCATGTGCACACATAAGTATGCATGTGTACACATAAGTATGCATGTGTACACATAAGTATGCATGTGCACACATAAGTATGCATGTACACACATAAGTATGCATGTGTACACATAAGTATGCATGTGCACACATAAGTATGCATGTACACACATAAGTATGCATGTGCACACATAAGTATGCATGTACACACATAAGTATGCATGTGTACACATAAGTATGCATGTGCACACATAAGTATGCATGTACACACATAAGTATGCATGTGCACACATAAGTATGCATGTGCACACATAAGTATGCATGTACACACATAAGTATGCATGTGCACACATAAGTATGCATGTACACACATAAGTATGCATGTGCACACATAAGTATGCATGTGCACACATAAGTATGCATGTGTACACATAAGTATGCATGTGTACACATAAGTATGCATGTGTACACATAAGTATGCATGTGTACACATAAGTATGCATGTGCACACATAAGTATGCATGTACACACATAAGTATGCATGTGCACACATAAGTATGCATGTACACACATAAGTATGCATGTGCACACATAAGTATGCATGTACACACATAAGTATGCATGTGCACACATAAGTATGCATGTGTACACATAAGTATGCATGTGTACACATAAGTATGCATGTGCACACATAAGTATGCATGTGCACACATAAGTATGCATGTACACACATAAGTATGCATAGCATACTTACACTCATACATGCATATTGCATCACATCACGTGTACACACCTACACTCACCAAAATATCACACAATGCACACACCACACACACACACACACACACCACACCCCCCACACCCCCCCCACACACACCATCATCATCAAGGAGGATGTTCTCTGGCTTCATATCTCGGTAGGCTATCCTGGAGGCATGGAGGTGGTGCAGGCCACATGCCAGCTCGGCCGCATGGAACACTGCCCTCTCCTCCCCCAGGCCTGGCTTCCCAATGTTGTGGATGTGGAAGCGAAGGTCTCCGCCATTCATCAGGGTGAGCACCATACATAGAGAGTCCTTGCACTGGTAGGCATAGGATAAGTTAACCTGAGGGAGGAGGGGAGGAGGGGAGGAAGGGAGGGAGGAGAGGAGGAGGGGAGGGAGGAGAGGAGGGGAGGAGGGGAGGAGAGAGGAGGGGAGGAGGGGAGGAGAGGGGAGGGAGGGAGGAGGGGAGGGAGGGAGGAGGGGAGGGGAGGGGAGGAGGGGAAGAGGGGAGGGAGAGAGGAGGGGAGGGAGGGAGGAGGGGAGGGGAAGGGGGGAGGGGAGGAGGAGGGGAGGGGAAGAAATGGAGGAGGGAGGAGGAATGAGATGGACTAGTATTGATCTGACTTTAGAGCGCAGCCAACACTATACTGAACACAGTTGCCATAGTGACATTCATCACAACTATTACGCCAGAAATACACCACCTCAATGTATCCATAAACTACCACCATTCTGGTTCAACAACTTACCACAAACCTGCTATGGACCTGTTCAAGGATCTGCTTCTCATTCAGAGCCAGCTTCTCCCCTTTCCTCTTCTTCACACGCTTCTTATCAAGCTTCTTCAGAGCATACATCTTCCCTGAAACCTTAGCTTGACACGCGTACACCTGTATGTGTGCATGTGCACACCATCACTCCCTCCTCCACACCCTACCTCCTCCACACCCTCCCACCACTCTCATCTCCCCCCATACTCACCAGCCCAAACCCTCCCACCTCCCCCCCTTCCTCCCCCATACTCACCAGCCCAAACCCTCCCACCTCCCCCCCTTCCTCCCCCATACTCACCAGCCCAAACCCTCCTTTGCCTAGCACTCTGTACAGCCTGAAGGAATTCTTGGTCACCGGCATTCTGAAACAGAAAGAAAATGTTAAAAAGCCTCACACATTACATCATCACTGAACCTCTCATAGTTTCAACTACAGGACCCTCCCCCATAGCTTCAACTACAGGACCCTCCCCCACAGCTTCAACTACAGGACCCTCCCCCATAGCTTCAACTACAGGACCCTCCCCCATAGCTTCAACTACAGGACCCTCCCCCACAGCTTCAACTACAGGACCCTCCCCCATAGCTTCAACTACAGGACCCTCCCCCACAGCTTCAACTACAGGACCGGACCCTCCCACACCAGACAAACTAACCTTTCCAGGTACTTCCACTGCAGAAATCTCCAGTAGTAGGGACTCTCCATATAGGAAATGAATGGCTGACCGCTAAGGAAGTCTCTGACCACACTGAAAGGTACATGTTGATGTAACGATAGAGCAAAACCTGACATTTAATGATTGGGCTAACAAAGATGTAGTAATGGTGTAGTAATGGTGTAGTAATGGTGTAGTAATGGTGTAGTAATGGTGTAGTAATGGTGTAGTAATGGTGTAGTAATGGTGTAGTAATGGTGTAGTAATGGTGTAGTAATGGTGTAGTAATGGTGTAGTAATGGTGTAGTAATGGTGTAGTAATGGTGTAGTAATGGTGTAGTAATGGTGTAGTAATGGTGTAGTAATGGTGTAGTAATGGTGTAGTAATGGTGTAGTAATGGTGTAGTAATGGTGTAGTAATGGTGTAGTAATGGTGTAGTAATGGTGTAGTAATGGTGTAGTAATGGTGTAGTAATGGTGTAGTAATGGTGTAGTAATGGTGTAGTAATGGTGTAGTAATGGTGTAGTAATGGTGTAGTAATGGTGTAGTAATGGTGTAGTAATGGTGTAGTAATGGTGTAGTAATGGTGTAGTAATGGTGTAGTACAGGTGTAGTAATGGTGTAGTAATGGTGTAGTAATGGTGTAGTAATGGTGTAGTAATGGTGTAGTAATGGTGTAGTAATGGTGTAGTAATGGTGTAATAATGGTGTAGTAATGATGTAGTAATGGTGTAGTAATGGTGTAGTAATGGTGTAGTAATGGTGTAGTAATGGTGTAGTAATGGTGTAGTAATGGTGTAGTAATGGTGTAGTAATGGTGTAGTAATGGTGTAGTAATGGTGTAGTAATGGTGTAGTAATGGTGTAGTAATGGTGTAGTAATGGTGTAGTAATGGTGTAGTACAGGTGTAGTAATGGTGTAGTAATGGTGTAGTAATGGTGTAGTAATGGTGTAGTAATGGTGTAGTAATGGTGTAGTAATGGTGTAATAATGGTGTAGTAATGGTGTAGTAATGGTGTAGTAATGGTGTAGTAATGGTGTAGTAATGGTGTAGTAATGGTGTAGTAATGGTGTAGTAATGGTGTAGTAATGGTGTAGTAATGGTGTAGTAATGGTGTAGTAATGGTGTAGTAATGGTGTAGTAATGGTGTAGTACAGGTGTAGTAATGGTGTAGTAATGGTGTAGTAATGGTGTAGTAATGGTGTAGTAATGGTGTAGTAATGGTGTAGTAATGGTGTAGTAATGGTGTAGTAATGGTGTAGTAATGGTGTAGTAATGGTGTAGTAATGGTGTAGTAATGGTGTAGTTAAGATATAATACAGGTGCATGATTTAGAAAAGTGGCATGTGCACGGTTTTGGCACACGTAATTATTTCTAGGAGACTAAGTCCAACCCCTGTACTGATGGGCGTGGCTCTATAGTGTACTGATGGGTGTGGCTCTAGAGTGTAGTGATGGGCGTGGCTCTAGAGTGTAGTGATGGGCGTGGCTCTAGAGTGTAGTGATGGGCGTGGCTCTAGTATAGTGATGGGTGTGGCTCTAGACTGTAGTGATGGGTGTGGCTCTAGACTGTAGTGATGGGCGTGGCTCTAGAGTGTACTGATGGGCGTGGCTCTATAGTCTAGTGATGGGCGTGGCTCTAGTATAGTGATGGGTGTGGCTCTAGAGTGTAGTGATGGGCGTGGCTCTAGAGTGTACTGATGGGCGTGGCTCTCCAGTGTGTGGATGGGCACATCAGCTCAACCCAATGATGCAACACAAGACACCACAGTCACAACAATGTAATGATTCACTACAACTGAGGATGTGGAAATCCATGTGTGAAGGTGCGTATGTGTGCATGTGTGATGGTGCGTATGTGTGCAGGTGTGAAGGTGTGTATGTGTGCAGGTGTGTGTGCAAAGTGATGAGTATTAGATGGTGTTAGCAGGAGGGGAACATTGCATTTGGAGGTGGAATGGAATTGCGACTCAGCCAATGACCATGTGAGGAGGGAGGTGTGTGAAGGGAAGTTGATTGTGTGTGGAGGGAAGAGTTAATTGTGTGAGGAGTTGATTGTGTGTGGAGGGAAGAGTTGATTGTGTGTGGAGGGAGGTGTGTGGAGTGAAGGAGTTGATTGTGAGGAGGGACTTGTGTGGAGTGAAGGAGTTGATTGTGTGAGGAGGGAGGTGTGTGAAGGGAAGGAGTTGATTGTGTGAGGAAAGAGGTGTGTGGAGGGAAGGAGTTGATTGTGTGAGGAGGGAGGTGTGTGGAGGGAAGGAGTTAATTGTGTGAGGAGGGAGGTGTGTGAGGGGAGGAGTTGATTTGGTGAGGAGGGAGGTGTGTGAGGGGAGGAGTTGATTTGGTGAGGAGGGAGGTGTGTGGAGGGAGGTGTGAGGAGGGAGGTGTGTGGAGGGAAGGAGTTGACTTACTCTTTACTGGGGAGGAAGATGTCTCTTCTTATTGGAGGCTGCAGCCTGCTCTCTATCTCAGCTGCCATGTCATCAGTGAAAGTCTGTACCCTGGAGGAAGCCTGAGGAGTAAGGTCAATATTAACAACAGATCAACACCTTCTCCCTCCATCCCCTCCCCTCCAAACCTTGGTGGAGATGTACTCATCAAACACACTTCTAGCGGTTGCAGCACACTTCTCATCCGTCACCATGTTGAATTCCTTGACAGCTGTGAGGTACTCGATGCACCTAGACAACTGGGGGTCCTTGGAGCAGAACTGTCTGAACAGCTGCTCCCCTACGGGCTGCTGTTCCACCAGGAATTCATAGGTGTGCTCTAAATAGTGTATGATGGTTGTGTACAGGGTAAATTAGAAGGTCTACCTTCCTTTCCTCCCAACCACCGGCTCTTACCCATCTCATCCCTCAAACACAAGCACTGAGGGACCAAAGGCAACTTGAGCATCTCCTTCCATTTCTTAGTCCTTCCTCTGTCGCCTAGAGAAGGACAGAAGTGGTAGGTAAGGAAGGATGGCATGGTCGTCTATATAATACATATACAGTGTACCAACACTGTACATGTATGAGTACCAACACTGTACATGTATGAGTACCAACACTGTACATGTATGAGTACCAACACTGTATGAGTACCAACACTGTATGAGTACCAACACTGTACATGTATGAGTACCAACACTGTATGAGTACCAACACTGTACATGTATGAGTACCAACACTGTATGAGTACCAACACTGTACATGTATGAGTACCAACACTGTACATGTATGAGTACCAACACTGTATGAGTACCAACACTGTACATGTATGAGTACCAACACTGTATGAGTACCAACACTGTACATGTATGAGTACCAACACTGTACATGTATGAGTACCAACACTGAACATGTATGAGTACCAACACTGTACATGTATGAGTACCAACACTGTACATGTATGAGTACCAACACTGTACATGTATGAGTACCAACACTGTACATGTATGAGTACCAACACTGTATGAGTACCAACACTGTACATGTATGAGTACCAACACTGTACATGTATGAGTACCAACACTGAACATGTATGAGTACCAACACTGTACATGTATGAGTACCAACACTGTACATGTATGAGTACCAACACTGTACATGATGAGTACCAACACTGTACATGTATGAGTACCAACACTGTACATGATGAGTACCAACACTGTACATGTATGAGTACCAACACTGTACATGTATGAGTACCAACACTGTACATGTATGAGTACCAACACTGTACATGTATGAGTACCAACACTGTACATGATGAGTACCAACACTGTACATGTATGAGTACCAACACTGTACATGATGAGTACCAACACTGTACATGTATGAGTACCAACACTGTACATGTATGAGTACCAACACTGTACATGTATGAGTACCAACACTGTACATGATGAGTACCAACACTGTACATGTATGAGTACCAACACTGTACATGTATGAGTACCAACACTGTACATGTATGAGTACCAACACTGTACATGATGAGTACCAACACTGTACATGTATGAGTACCAACACTGTACATGTATGAGTACCAACACTGTACATGTATGAGTACCAACACTGTACATGTATGAGTACCAACACTGTACATGTATGAGTACCAACACTGTACATGATGAGTACCAACACTGTACATGTATGTGTACCAACACTGTACATGTATGAGTACCAACACTGTACATGTATGAGTACCAACACTGTACATGTATGAGTACCAACACTGTACATGTATGAGTACCAACACTGTACATGATGAGTACCAACACTGTACATGTATGAGTACCAACACTGTACATGATGAGTACCAACACTGTACATGTATGAGTACCAACACTGTATGAGTACCAACACTGTACATGATGAGTACCAACACTGTACATGTATGAGTACCAACACTGTACATGTATGAGTACCAACACTGTACATGTATGAGTACCAACACTGTACATGTATGAGTACCAACACTGTACATGTACAGTGTATGAGTACCAACACTGTATGAGTACCAACACTGTACATGATGAGTACCAACACTGTACATGTATGAGTACCAACACTGTACATGTATGAGTACCAACACTGTACATGTATGAGTACCAACACTGTACATGTATGAGTACCAACACTGTACATGTATGAGTACCAACACTGTACATGTATGAGTACCAACACTGTACATGTATGAGTACCAACACTGTACATGTATGAGTACCAACACTGTACATGTATGAGTACCAACACTATATGAGTACCAACACTGTACATGATGAGTACCAACACTGTACATGTATGAGTACCAACACTGTACATGTATGAGTACCAACACTGTACATGTATGAGTACCAAAACTGTACATGTATGAGTACCAACACTGTACATGTATGAGTACCAACACTGTATGAGTACCAACACTGTACATGTATGAGTACCAACACTGTACATGTATGAGTACCAACACTGTATGAGTACCAACACTGTACATGTATGAGTACCAACACTGTACATGTATGAGTACCAACACTGAACATGTATGAGTACCAACACTGTACATGTATGAGTACCAACACTGTACATGTATGAGTAACAACACTGTATGAGTACCAACACTGTACATGTATGAGTACCAACACTGTACATGTATGAGTACCAACACTGAACATGTATGAGTACCAACACTGAACATGTATGAGTACCAACACTGAACATGTATGAGTACCACATGTATAAGTACCAACAACTGTACATGTATGAGTACCAACACTGTACATGTATGAGTACCAACACTGTACATGATGAGTACCAACACTGTACATGTATGAGTACCAACACTGTACATGTATGAGTACCAACACTGTACATGTATGAGTACCAACACTGTACATGTATGAGTACCAACACTGTATGAGTACCAACACTGTACATGATGAGTACCAACACTGTACATGTATGAGTACCAACACTGTACATGTATGAGTACCAACACTGTACATGTATGAGTACCAACACTGTACATGTATGAGTACCAACACTGTACATGTATGAGTACCAACACTGTACATGTATGAGTACCAACACTGTACATGATGAGTACCAACACTGAACATGTATGAGTACCAACACTGTACATGTATGAGTACCAACACTGTACATGATGAGTAGCAACACTGTACATGTATGAGTACCAACACTGTACATGTATGAGTACCAACACTGTACATGATGAGTACCAACACTGTACATGTATGAGTACCAACACTGTACATGTATGAGTACCAACACTGTACATGTATGAGTACCAACACTGTACATGTATGAGTACCAACACTGTACATGTATGAGTACCAACACTGTACATGTATGAGTACCAACACTGTACATGATGAGTACCAACACTGTACATGTATGAGTACCAACACTGTACATGTATGAGTACCAACACTGTACATGTATGAGTACCAACACTGTACATGATGAGTACCAACACTGTACATGTATGAGTACCAACACTGTACATGTATGAGTACCAACACTGTACATGTATGAGTACCAACACTGTACATGTATGAGTACCAACACTGTACATGATGAGTACCAACACTGTACATGTATGAGTACCAACACTGTACATGTATGAGTACCAACACTGTACATGTATGAGTACCAACACTGTACATGTATGAGTACCAACACTGTACATGTATGAGTACCAACACTGTACATGTATGAGTACCAACACTGTACATGTATGAGTACCAACACTGTACATGTATGAGTACCAACACTGTACATGTATGAGTACCAACACTGTACATGATGAGTACCAACACTGTACATGTATGAGTACCAACACTGTACATGTATGAGTACCAACACTGTACATGTATGAGTACCAACACTGTACATGTATGAGTACCAACACTGTACATGTATGAGTACCAACACTGTACATGTATGAGTACCAACACTGTACATGTATGAGTACCAACACTGTACATGTATGAGTACCAACACTGTACATGATGAGTACCAACACTGTACATGTATGAGTACCAACACTGTACATGTATGAGTACCAACACTGTACATGTATGAGTACCAACACTGTACATGTATGAGTACCAACACTGTACATGTATGAGTACCAACACTGTACATGATGAGTACCAACACTGTACATGTATGAGTACCAACACTGTACATGTATGAGTACCAACACTGTACATGTATGAGTACCAACACTGTACATGATGAGTACCAACACTGTACATGTATGAGTACCAACACTGTACATGTATGAGTACCAACACTGTACATGTATGAGTACCAACACTGTACATGTATGAGTACCAACACTGTACATGATGAGTACCAACACTGTACATGTATGAGTACCAACACTGTACATGTATGAGTACCAACACTGTACATGTATGAGTACCAACACTGTATGAGTACCAACACTGTACATGATGAGTACCAACACTGTACATGTATGAGTACCAACACTGTACATGTATGAGTACCAACACTGTACATGTATGAGTACCAACACTGTATGAGTACCAACACTGTACATGATGAGTACCAACACTGTACATGTATGAGTACCAACACTGTACATGTATGAGTACCAACACTGTACATGTATGAGTACCAACACTGTATGAGTACCAACACTGTACATGATGAGTACCAACACTGTACATGTATGAGTACCAACACTGTACATGTATGAGTACCAACACTGTACATGTATGAGTACCAACACTGTACATGATGAGTACCAACACTGTACATGTATGAGTACCAACACTGTACATGTATGAGTACCAACACTGTACATGTATGAGTACCAACACTGTACATGTATGAGTACCAACACTGTACATGATGAGTACCAACACTGTACATGTATGAGTACCAACACTGTACATGTATGAGTACCAACACTGTACATGTATGAGTACCAACACTGTACATGTATGAGTACCAACACTGTACATGTATGAGTACCAACACTGTACATGTATGAGTACCAACACTGTACATGCATGAGTACCAACACTGTACATGTATGAGTACCAACACTGTACATGTATGAGTACCAACACTGTACATGATGAGTACCAACACTGTACATGTATGAGTACCAACACTGTACATGTATGAGTACCAACACTGTACATGATGAGTACCAACACTGTACATGTATGAGTACCAACACTGTACATGTATGAGTACCAACACTGTACATGTATGAGTACCAACACTGTACATGTATGAGTTCCAACACTGTACATGTATGAGTACCAACACTGTACAAGATGAGTACCAACACTGTACATGTATGTGTACCAACACTGTACATGTATGAGTACCAACACTGTACATGTATGAGTACCAACACTGTACATGTATGAGTACCAACACACTGTACATGTATGAGTACCAACACTGTACATGATGAGTACCAACACTGTACATGTATGAGTACCAACACTGTACATGTATGAGTACCAACACTGTATGAGTACCCAACACTGTACATGATGAGTACCAACACTGTACATGTATGAGTACCAACACTGTACATGTATGAGTACCAACACTGTACATGTATGAGTACCAACACTGTACATGTATGAGTACCAACACTGTATGAGTACCAACACTGTACATGATGAGTACCAACACTGTACATGTATGAGTACCAACACTGTACATGTATGAGTACCAACACTGTACATGTATGAGTACCAACACTGTATGAGTACCAACACTGTACATGATGAGTACCAACACTGTACATGTATGAGTACCAACACTGTACATGTATGAGTACCAACACTGTACATGTATGAGTACCAACACTGTATGAGTACCAACACTGTACATGATGAGTACCAACACTGTACATGTATGAGTACCAACACTGTACATGTATGAGTACCAACACTGTACATGTATGAGTACCAACACTTATATGAGTACCAACACTGTACATGATGAGTACCAACACTGTACATGTATGAGTACCAACACTGTACATGTATGAGTACCAACACTGTACATGTATGAGTACCAACACTGTACATGTATGAGTACCAACACTGTACATGTATGAGTACCAACACTGTATGAGTACCAACACTGTACATGTATGAGTACCAACACTGTACATGTATGAGTACCAACACTGTACATGTATGAGTACCAACACTGTATGAGTACCAACACTGTACATGTATGAGTACCAACACTGTACATGTATGAGTACCAACACTGTATGAGTACCAACACTGTACATGTATGAGTACCAACACTGTACATGTATGAGTACCAACACTGAACATGTATGAGTACCAACACTGTACATGTATGAGTACCAACACTGTACATGTATGAGTACCAACACTGTATGAGTACCAACACTGTACATGTATGAGTACCAACACTGTACATGTATGAGTACCAACACTGAACATGTATGAGTACCAACACTGTAGATGTATGAGTACCAACACTGTACATGTATGAGTACCAACACTGTACATGATGAGTACCAACACTGTACATGTATGAGTACCAACACTGTACATGTATGAGTACCAACACTGAACATGTATGAGTACCAACACTGTACATGTATGAGTACCAACACTGTACATGTATGAGTACCAACACTGTATGAGTACCAACACTGTACATGTATGAGTACCAACACTGTACATGTATGAGTACCAACACTGAACATGTATGAGTACCAACACTGAACATGTATGAGTACCAACACTGTACATGTATGAGTACCAACACTGTACATGTATGAGTACCAACACTGTACATGTATGAGTACCAACACTGTACATGATGAGTACCAACACTGTACATGTATGAGTACCAACACTGTACATGTATGAGTACCAACACTGTACATGATGAGTACCAACACTGTACATGTATGAGTACCAACACTGTACATGTATGAGTACCAACACTGTACATGTATGAGTACCAACACTGTATGAGTACCAACACTGTACATGATGAGTACCAACACTGTACATGTATGAGTACCAACACTGTACATGTATGAGTACCAACACTGTACATGTATGAGTACCAACACTGTACATGTATGAGTACCAACACTGTACATGATGAGTACCAACACTGTATGAGTACCAACACTGTACATGTATGAGTACCAACACTGTACATGTATGAGTACCAACACTGTACATGTATGAGTACCAACACTGTACATGATGAGTACCAACACTGTACATGATGAGTACCAACACTGAACATGTATGAGTACCAACACTGTACATGTATGAGTACCAACACTGTACATGTATGAGTACCAACACTGTACATGTATGAGTACCAACACTGAACATGTATGAGTACCAACACTGAACATGTATGAGTACCAACACTGTACATGTATGAGTACCAACACTGTACATGTATGAGTACCAACACTGTACATGTATGAGTACCAACACTGTATGAGTACCAACACTGTACATGTATGAGTACCAACACTGTACATGTATGAGTACCAACACTGTACATGTATGAGTACCAACACTGTACATGTATGAGTACCAACACTGTACATGTATGAGTACCAACACTGTACATGATGAGTACCAACACTGTACATGTATGAGTACCAACACTGTACATGTATGAGTACCAACACTGTACATGATGAGTACCAACACTGTACATGTATGAGTACCAACACTGTACATGTATGAGTACCAACACTGTACATGTATGAGTACCAACACTGTACATGATGAGTACCAACACTGTACATGTATGAGTACCAACACTGTACATGTATGAGTACCAACACTGTACATGATGAGTACCAACACTGTACATGTATGAGTACCAACACTGTACATGTATGAGTACCAACACTGTACATGTATGAGTACCAACACTGAACATGTATGAGTACCAACACTGAACATGTATGAGTACCAACACTGTACATGTATGAGTACCAACACTGTACATGTATGAGTACCCACACCGTACATGTATGAGTACCAACACTGTACATGTATGAGTACCAACACTGTACATGATGAGTACCAACACTGTACATGTATGAGTACCAACACTGTACATGTATGAGTACCCACACCGTACATGTATGAGTACCAACACTGTACATGTATGAGTACCCACACTGTACATGTATGAGTACCAACACTGTACATGTATGAGTACCAACACTGTACATGTATGAGTACCAACACTGTACATGTATGAGTACCAACACTGTACATGTATGAGTACCAACACTGTACATGTATGAGTACCAACACTGTACATGTATGAGTACCAACACTGTACATGTATGAGTACCAACACTGTACATGTATGAGTACCAACACTGTACATGTATGAGTACCAACACTGTACATGTATGAGTACCAACACTGTACATGTATGAGTACCAACACTGTATGAGTACCAACACTGTACATGTATGAGTACCAACACTGTACATGTATGAGTACCAACACTGTACATGTATGAGTACCAACACTGTATGAGTACCAACACTGTACATGTATGAGTACCAACACTGTACATGTATGAGTACCAACACTGTACATGTATGAGTACCAACACTGTACATGTATGAGTACCCACACTGTACATGTATGAGTACCAACACTGTACATGTATGAGTACCAACACTGTATGAGTACCAACACTGTACATGTATAGCACATGTACCTGTGCATATAATGGTGTAGTTTTATATTACATCACTTCATGGGTTGTTGCATATGAAGGCTCGGCAAAGCTGCAAGCAAGCAGTATAAATAGGTCTGGGGACCAAACCTGACCTGGGGGCCCAACCCACCTGACCTGGGGGTCCAACCACCTGACCTGGGGGTCCAACCACCTGACCTCTAGAGGATGGTCTAAAGCTCTGTGCAAAGCAGTGAGGTGGGAAATATAGGGACAAACATACCACCCTACCCATGTTCCTTTGGTACCTAAACCATCACCCTACCCATGTTCCCTTGGTACCTAAACCATCACCCTACCCATGTTCCCTTGGTACCTAAACCATCACCCTACCCATGTTCCCTTGGTACCTAAACCATCACCCTACCCATGTTCCCTTGGTACCTAAACCATCACCGTACCCATGTTCCTTTGGTACCTAAACCATCACCCTACCCATGTTCCCTTGGTACCTAAACCATCACCCTACCCATGTTCCTTTGGTACCTAAACCATCACCCTACCCATGTTCCTTTGGTACCTAAACCATCACCCTACCCATGTTCCTTTGGTACCTAAACCATCACCCTACCCATGTTCCTTTGGTACCTAAACCATCACCCTACCCATGTTCCTTTGGTACCTAAACCATCACGGGACTACCCATGTTCCCTTGGTACCTAAACCATCACCCTACCCATGTTCCTTTGGTACCTAAACCATCACCCTACCCATGTTCCTTTGGTACCTAAACCATCACCCTACCCATGTTCCTTTGGTACCTAAACCATCACCCTACCCATGTTTCCTTGGTACCTAAACCATCACCCTACCCATGTTCCTTTGGTACCTAAACCATCACCCTACCCATGTTCCCTTGGTACCTAAACCATCACCCTACCCATGTTCCCTTGGTACCTAAACCATCACCCTACCCATGTTCCCTTGGTACCTAAACCATCACCCTACCCATGTTCCCTTGGTACCTAAACCATCACCCTACCCATGTTCCCTCAGTACTAGTACCACTGATTGCTGCAAGCTAACCTACTTAATTGACAGGAAAGCTTACATATAATTTAGTGGTGAGTTGTGTTGAAGGAAGTGGCTGCCTTATACCACCACTAACATGGCTACCTTATACTACCCCTAACATGGCTACCTTATACTACCACTAACATGGCTACCTTATACCACCACTAACATGGCTACCTTATACTACCACTAACATGGCTACCTTATACTACCACTAACATGGCTACCTTATACTACCACTAACATGGCTACCTTATACTACCACTAACATGGCTACCTTATACCACCACTAACATGGCTACCTTATACCACCACTAACATGGCTACCTTATACTACCACTAACATGGCTACCTTATACTACCTTATACTACCACTAACATGGCTACCTTATACCACCACTAACATGGCTACCTTATACCACCACTAACATGGCTACCTTATACTACCACTAACATGGCTACCTTATACCACCACTAACATGGCTACCTTATACTACCACTAACATGGCTACCTTATACCACCACTAACATGGCTACCTTATACTACCACTAACATGGCTACCTTATACCACCACTAACATGGCTACCTTATACTACCACTAACATGGCTACCTTATACCACCACTAACATGGCTACCTTATACCACCACTAACATGGCTACCTTATACTACCACTAACATGGCTACCTTATACCACCACTAACATGGCTACCTTATACCACCACTAACATGGCTACCTTATACTACCACTAACATGGCTACCTTATACTACCACTAACATGGCTACCTTATACTACCACTAACATGGCTACCTTATACCACCACTAACATGGCTACCTTATACCACCACTAACATGGCTACCTTATACTACCACTAACATGGCTACCTTATACTACCACTAACATGGCTACCTTATACTACCACTAACATGGCTACCTTATACCACCACTAACATGGCTACCTTATACTACCACTAACATGGCTACCTTATACCACCACTAACATGGCTACCTTATACTACCACTAACATGGCTACCTTATACCACCACTAACATGGCTACCTTATACCACCACTAAAATGCATGTACATGGCTACTTTATAAATGACATTTACAGTAACATGCCAGAGATGAAAGAGGGCACTTACAATAGTGTGGTGTGATGTTGGTACATGTGTGGTGTGAGTGTGATGGTTAGTGTGGTGTGAGTGTGATGGTTAGTGTGGCGTGAGTGATGGTTAGTGTGGTGTGAGTGATGGTTGGTGTGGATGTTGGTACATGTGTGATGGTTGGTGTGGATGTTGGTACATGTGTGATGGTTGGTGTGGATGTTGGTACATGTGTGATGGTTGGTGTGGATGTTGGTACATGTGTGATGGTTGGTGTGGTGTGAGTGATGGTGTGGTGTGAGTGATGGGTTGCTTGTTGACAAGGTCTTACTGACTGGCTAAACATGCTATCAGTTTGCATTCCAACATCCTAGTGGGGGAGTCTCTAACCTTACATATGGATTTAAAAAATAATAATTGGAGCTACCTGGGCTATGGATTGGAGCTACCTGGGCTATGGATTGGAGCTACCTGGGCTATGGATTGGAGCTACCTGGGCTATGGATTGGAGCTACCTGGGCTATGGATTGGAGCTACCTGGGCTATGGATTGGAGCTACCTGGGCTATGGATTGGAGCTACCTGGGCTATGGATTGGAGCTACCTGGGCTATGGATTGGAGCTACCTGGGCTATGGATTGGAGCTACCTGGGCTATGGATTGGAGCTACCTGGGCTATGGATTGGAGCTACCTGGGCTATGGATTGGAGCTACCTGGGCTATGGATTGGAGCTACCTGAGCTATGGATTGGAGCTACCTGGGCTATGGATTGGAGCTACCTGGGCTATGGATTGGAGCTACCTGGGCTATAGCAATTGGTTCAACATACAGTACATGTATGGACATTCAAACCTACGGAGGGGTGTGTGAATGCTTAGGCAAAGGGGTGTGGAGGGGTGACACCAATCCAATTAAACATTTGACCCATCTCCATTGTCAACAGACTAATATGCCACCCAGATCGTTACCATCTCCTTGGACCCCCCCCAACACTCCCTTCCCTTCAACACCTACGATGGCATTCCTGGTATTCCTTTAAGATAATAAAACAAGACTGGAAGCACAATACCTCGCTACAAGTGCACGAGCACAGTGCAAGGGCATACGTCACCAGGTAACGTGAGTTAAGGCTGCCAATCCTAACAAATTGCTATTTTTACGCCTAGGTCTTCTAAACTAGACATTTGATTTTGATTAGTTTCGTATTCGTACTGTTACACAACAAATACATGTACATAAACATTTTCCACCTCCGTACGTGCCGCAACTACTTCCGTACAGTGAGCGCGCCCAAACTTCTTCTTTGTACTAGTATACTAGTACCGTTCACTTCAGGGAATGGGAACGTCGCTTGCCTCGTATGTTACTTTATCAATAACGAGAGAACAGAAACCTATTCAGGGTCGATTGTATTCACATAATCCCTTAACTAGAACTAGTCACATAACTAGAGAATACACACTGGAAGTTTGTTAGCCGCAACAAAATTCAAAAAAAGGCCACTGTCAAAACATCAACACTTGTTTCTGTGTACGTGTGAAAGCAACAGGAAAGAGTAACAAATCAAGCGATCAAAACCGGGTTTCTACGTAACGGTTTGTTTGTGTGCAGGGCAATCACTAATTCCAATTAACACCCACCTGATAACACAACGCTGTGTATGGCGTGCCTAATAACGTTGTAGTAAGTCATATCCTATGATCTTCAGGAACGTGCAACGTACCTTCTCTGGCTTTGATGTAGACAGTGTTAGCAACGATGTTCTCCAGTTCCATAGCCATCTTGGTTTATTCGTCAGCCACCAACTTTACAGCGCTTTCACGGATTACAACCACTCATAGGCCATTCTAACGAATAGCCGCGCGTTTTATGTTATAGTA
>OX442425.1:7941141-8038641 GCA_949361645.1 Spongilla lacustris
ACCTGATGAGAGCATTCCCTTGTTTGATGGCTTCTTCCCGCTGGGACTCCTCAAAGACCAACCAACTGATGACATCGATCTTATGGCGATCAGCCTATGAACACACACACACACACACACATCACATATCATACACATCACACACACCGCACACACCATAAACACCACACACACACAAACCATACACACCACACACACAAACCATACACACCACACACACAAACCATACACACACACACACCATAAACACCACACACACACAAACCATACACACCACACACACACAAACCATACACACCACACACACACAAACCATACACACACACACACACATACACACACACACACACACAGACACACACACACACACACACACACACAGACACACACACACACACACACACACACACACACACACACACACACACACACACACAATCTAGGTCACAGCTGGCACACTACCTTGGTGATCTCCACCTCTCTCCCCAGCTCCAGTGCACTCACATCCCCAGCTTCCTCCTGCACAGGGACAACACACACACACATATGGGAGGGACGCTTAACTGTCTGTACACACTGCGTTCCTGCTCAAGGCAGCAATGTGTGGAAATACAAAAAACTACGCAGCCAACAATGTCATGATATTAGGATCCAACCCCCCAATGATTACTATGAGAATCCCCTACATGTACTAAAACTTAGGAAGTACATGTAATTCAGTTTCCTTCTGAGTATATAGTACTTTACAATGCTAGTACAGTGTAGCAGTAATTACACCCCATAGCAGTAATTACACCCCATAGCAGTAATTACACCCCATAGCAGTAATTACACCCCATAGCAGTAACCACACGACTAATTAAAAATTTAGTCAACATAGAGTTGCCATAACTTAACAGCAGGTCTTAGTAACAAGCCAAAAGACCACCGACCTTCCCAAATTGCAGTTATGGATCACCAAGAAGCCAACCACATGTAAATGTAAACATCTTTTCTTTGTATGCCACTTTCCAGAGCTCTACTACGAATGGTGCCCCCCTTTCAGCTACTCTAAATGGTGCCCACCTTTCCAGCTACATACATGTACATACATACATACATGCATACACATACATAACACACATACATCATAACACACATACATACATACATGCATACACACATATATACATACATACATACATACACACATACATACATACATACATACACACATACATACATACACATACACACATACATACATACATACATGCATACATACACATACATACATACATACACATACATACATACATACATACATACACACATACATACATACATACATACACACATACATACATACACACACACATACATACATACATACATACATACACACATACATACATACATACATACATACATACATACATACATACATACACACATACATACACACATACATATATACATACATACATACATACATACACATACACACCCGTTACATGACTGAGTACATACAGCTATATGTATACAATGCACAATGCTTTCTGATAATATAAAGTTATTTAAATACCACATGTGACGCCTACACTTAGGTTTTATTTTTTACATCGTTCTCAAGTAATCCCATGTTGTAGGGTAGCCCTTTATGACACTTAATAATTATAACTATAATAACTTAACAGATCATGCACTACACATACCACATAGCCACACTAACGCAATAACACAGTGACCTAGACTAACACAGTGACCTACACTCCACCCATATTAACACATAACTCATGCCAATTATGGAGCAGAGGAAGTGAAATGGATACTGAAACTGTCCTCGGAGTACACACATACGTATGTATGTCGTATGTATGTCTATGTATGCACACAAAACCATTTCCTGCTTTCACTCAGATTACACACAGCTTTGACAGCTGATCCCACGTAGCCATGGTTACATCCCACAAATGAGTGCATACCTTCATAACCACAAGGTGACTGAGTGTAATTTATGCACAGGAGTGGTCTGGGGCCTAGTACGCACACTAGGAGTGGTCTGGGGCCTAGTACGCACAGTAGGAGTGGTCTGGGGCCTAGGACGCACACTAGGAGTGGTCTGGGGCCTAGTACGCACACTAGGAGTGGTCTGGGGCCTAGTATGCACAGTAGGAGTGGTCTGGGGCCTAGTACGCACACTAGGAGTGGTCTGGGGCCTAGTATGCACAGTAGGAGTGGTCTGGGGCCTAGTATGCACACTTACAGGATTCATGTTCCGAATATTCTCGACAACTGACTTTGTAATAGCAGCAATATCCAATCCTGGTAGAAAGAGAGAAAGTCAAGAAAAGTACAGGTACATGCAAAAAGCAGAGAGACAAATATAGTCAAAGGAGGAGAGGAGGGAAAAGGAGAGAAGGAGGGAAGAGGAGGGAAGAGAAGAGGAGGGAAGAGGAGAGGAGGAGGAGGTAAGAGGGAGGAGGAGGGAAGAGGAAGGAGGAGGAGGCTGAGTATGGCATTCCACCCCCCACCAACACACCTGCTTCCTTCCCCAGGTCAAGGCATCTCTTCTGTTCCGCAGTAACATTGATTCCTGCACCAGACCAATGTGAGTGCTATCCGCCATTCACTTCTCATAGCCACACCTACCTTCAAGCAGCTCAGCATAGCACCTGATCTGGCGATCAAGGTCCACCCGGGCTGCATAGGTGGCTACCAGAGATTGGTAGCCACTGTGGGTGAGGGACTGGGGAAGAGGACAATCGAGTCATTGACAAAAACATATACAAGTGTGTATGTGCATGTGTGTATGTATAAGTGTGTATGTGTAAGTGTGTATGTGTAAGTGTGTATGTGTAAGTGTGTATGTGTAAGTGTGTATGTGTAAGTGTGTATGTGTAAGTGTGTATGTGTAAGTGTGTATGTGTAAGTGTGTATGTGTAAGTGTGTATGTGTAAGTGTGTATGTGTAAGTGTGTATGTGTAAGTGTGTATGTGTGTATGTGTAAGTGTGTATGTGTAAGTGTGTGTGCAAGTGTGTATGTGTAAATGTGCGTGCAAGTGTGTGTACATGTATGTACGTGTGTATATGCAAATTGTATATGTGTGTACATGTGTGCAAGTGTGTATGTGTAATGTGTACATGCAGTGTGTATGTGTGTACATGTGTGTACATGTATATGTGCAGACACATTCATAGTAGACACATACCCTCACAAAGGCTTCTATTATTTCTGTGCACTTTTCCTCCTGTGAAACACAACAAAGCTCACACATACACACACACACATACACACACACATACACACTTACACATACATAAACACACATACAAACATACACATGCACACACACAAACACACACATGCACACACACAAACACACACATGCACACACACAAACACACACATGCACACACACAAACACACACATGCACACACACACACAAATACACACACGCACACACACATGCACACACAAACACACACACATGCACATAAACACACACACACACAAAAACCACACGACATCACACACAAATACACACACACGTGCGCGCACACACCACACACACCATCATACCTCCAACTCCTCTACCTCCAGGCCAGTTATGAAGATCACAAGATGGGACTGCAACAAGAATCAACCATAACACCATCACACCATCACATCACCACCCCTATCTACACCATACATCACCACCCCTATCTACACCATCACATCACCACCCCTATCTACACCATCACATCACCACCCCTATCTACACCATCCCATCACCACCCCTATCTACACCATCACCACACACCACCATCCCTATCTACACCATCACATCACCACCCCTATCTACACCATCACCACACACCAACCTTACCAGGAACCTTAGCTGGTGTATGGTGAGTGTTGTGTTCTTGTCCAGCACCCAGCTGTGCATCAGAGACACCAGACCTAAGAGAACAATATGGCTGACCTTGAGATGTGTGCCCCACACAAGTCCACCTCAGCCCCAGACCATCCCAGTCCACCTCAGCCCCAGACCACCCCAGTCCTTAGACAACCTCAGGCCCAGACCACCCCAGTCCTTAATCCACCTCAGGCCCAGACCACCCCAGTCCACCTCAGGCCCAGACCACCCCAGTCCACCTCAGGCCCAGACCACCTCAGGCCCAGACCACCCCAGTGCTTAGTCCACCTCAAGCCCAGACCACCCCAGTCCTTTATAGTCCACCTCAGGCCCAGTCCACCCCAGTCCTTAGTCCACCTCAGGCCCAGACCACCCCAGTCCTTAGTCCACCTCAGGCCCAGACCACCCCAGTCCTTAGTCCACCTCAGGCCCAGACCACCCCAGTCCTTAGTCCACCTCAGGCCCAGACCACCCCAGTCCTTAGTCCACCTCAGGCCCAGACCACCCCAGTCCTTAGTCCACCTCAGGCCCAGACTACCCCAGTCCTTAGCCCACCTCAGGCCCAGACCACCCCAGTCCTCAGGCCCAGTCTCTTGGGTGGGGCATCAGACATACTGCCATGGAGCTAGTGCAGACCCCCAAAATGTACCTTACCAGAGAAATGCCTTAATTTAAACACAAGGGCATTTTATAATTTTTAAAATAACATTTGATATCTTTATGTGAAACGACATTTCATGGTAACTGTCCCATATATGTACGTGTGTGTGTGTATGTATGTGTGTATGTATGTGTGTACATGTATGTATGTATGTATGTATGTATGTATGTATGTATGTATGTATGTATGTATGTATGTATGTGTGTGTGTGTATGTATGTATGTATGTATGCATGCATGTATGTATGTATGTATGTATGTATGTATGTATGTATGTATGTGTGCATGTATGTATGTATGTATGTATGTATGTGTGTGTGTATGTATGTATGTGTGTATGTGTGTATGTATGTATGTATGTATGTATGTATGTATGTATGTATGTATGTATGTATGTATGTGTGTATGTATGTATGTATGCATGCATGTATGTGTGTATGTATGCATGTATGTATGTATGTATGTATGTATGTGTGTGTGTGTATGTGTATGTATGTATGTATGTATGTATGTATGTATGTATGTATGTATGTATGTATGTATGTATGTATGTATGTATGTATGTATGTATGTATGTACATACGTTCATATCTTGAGTACGCCAACAGTTACATAAACAGTTGATTGATAAGGAAGGAGGAGGAGGGAGTAAGGAAAGGTGATCCCCCTTCCTTACTCCTCCCCCCCCCCCCCCTGATGTGTAGCATTTCAAATGGCTACAATGTTTGTGCACTCTGTTTACAATTAACATTTGGAAATTCTTTTTTTCACATCTTGGGGAAGCCATAGGATAACCCTATCAATTACTTGACCTCTCATGTGACATCCAAACACTGGGCTTCCAGGGAATGCTGTGCGGTCAGGCAGAAGGTTAACTAGGGCACTTCAATTTCAATGGCTGCTTTCTGTTTTCTCAACAGTGTGTACAAAAAGGTATGCAAGCAACTAAGGGACCACACCCACTGTCATTAGAGTGTGTGCGTGACCTCAGACATCACACACCACCTGCCAAATATGGCACTGCACTTTGTCCTTTCACAGATGCCATTGCCCCCGTTACTATCGACCACCAGTTCCCTAATGTTATATGAGCCAGGAAATGTGCTATGAATCATGTGATGATTTATGCCCCACCTACAGTTATCAATAACCATGACGATTTATGCCCCACCTACAGTTATCAATAACAATGACGATTTATGCCCCACCTACAGTTATCAATAACCATGACGATTTATGCCCCACCTACAGTTATCAATAACCATGACGATTTATGCCCCACCTACAGTTATCAATAACCATGACGATTTATGCCCCACCTACAGTTATCAATAACCACGACGATTTATGTCCCACCTACAGTTATCAATAACCATGACGATTTATGCCCCACCTACAGTTATCAATAACCATGACGATTTATGCCCCACCTACAGTTATCAATAACCACGACGATTTATGTCCCACCTACAGTTATCAATAACCATGACGATTTATGCCCCACCTACAGTTATCAATAACCATGACGATTTATGCCCCACCTACAGTTATCAATAACAATGACGATTTATGCCCCACCTACAGTTATCAATAACCATGACGATTTATGCCCCACCTACAGTTATCAATAACCACGACGATTTATGTCCCACCTACAGTTATCAATAACCATGACGATTTATGCCCCACCTACAGTTATCAATAACAATGACGATTTATGCCCCACCTACAGTTATCAATAACCATGACGATTTATGCCCCACCTACAGTTATCAATAACCACGACGATTTATGTCCCACCTACAGTTATCAATAACCATGACGATTTATGCCCCACCTACAGTTATCAATAACAATGACGATTTATGCCCCACCTACAGTTATCAATAACCATGACGATTTATGCCCCACCTACAGTTATCAATAACCACGACGATTTATGTCCCACCTACAGTTATCAATAACCATGACGATTTATGCCCCACCTACAGTTATCAATAACAATGACGATTTATGCCCCACCTACAGTTATCAATAACCATGACGATTTATGCCCCACCTACAGTTATCAATAACCACGACGATTTATGTCCCACCTACAGTTATCAATAACCATGACGATTTATGCCCCACCTACAGTTATCAATAACCATGACGATTTATGCCCCACCTACAGTTATCAATAACCACGACGATTTATGCCCCACCTACAGTTATCAATAACCATGACGATTTATGCCCCACCTACAGTTATCAATAACCATGACGATTTATGCCCCATCTACAGTTATCAATAACCATGACGATTTATGCCCCACCTACAGTTATCAATAACCACGACGATTTATGCCCCACCTACAGTTATCAATAACCATGACGATTTATGCCCCACCTACAGTTATCAATAACCATGACGATTTATGCCCCACCTACAGTTATCAATAACCATGACGATTTATGCCCCACCTACAGTTATCAATAACCACGACGATTTATGCCATACCTACAGTTCATTGGTTCTACATCATAAATTACAGGAATTGGGCAGTTGACCACACAGAACGCCACACACATGTATGCATGGGTAGTTTTGACCAGCAAAAGAACCTGTCTTCACAAAACAGTGAACACACCTTTTAGATCGTTCAGGATGACCAGCTTTTGCACCTGGTAGAAGTGTTCCAGCCTCTGCTTCTGTATCAACTGAAGAGTGATTGAATCTCAGCCGGCACACGTACCCCCACTATCAAGTATCCCTCATCAACACAATCCTTCCAATCCCACACATAGCTCTACCAAACAACAAGTTTCATCCATATCTAGTTCAAATCACCCACCCTCCATTGAGCTTCTATTTAATGCCACCCCCTCTCTACACATTTGCCATTCAAACTCACTGGGGATGGACTGGCATCTATTTCGCGAAATATTGCCTCTGGAGTGAAACTGAGAGGAACAAAATGGCAACACCAAGGTGCCCCATGAACACCATCCCATGCATACCAAGGTGCCCCATGAACACCATCACATGCATACCAAGGTGCCCCATGAACACCATCACATGCATACCAAGGTGCCCCATGAACACCATCACATGCATACCAAGGTGCCCCATGAACACCATCACATGCATACCAAGGTGCCCCATGAACACCATCACATGCACACCAAGGTGCCCCATGAACACCATCACATGCACACCAAGGTGCCCCATAGCCACACCCGCCCAAAATATCCTCCGCAGTCAGCCCCACCCCCAGCCAAAGCAACTTCATTATAATCCAACACACCCACATACATGCCCCCACACACCCACACCCACACATGCCCCCCCACACACACATGCCCACACAAATATGCCCCCACACACATGCCCCCACACACATGCCCCCCCACACATGCCCCCCACACATGCCCCCCACACATGCCCCCACACACACATGCCCCCACACACACATGCCCCCACACACATGCCCCCACACACATGCCCCCCCACACATGCCCCCCCACACATGCCCCCACACACACATGCCCCCCCACACACACACATGCCCCCACACACACACATGCCCCCACACACACACATGCCCCCCCACACATGCCCCCACACACATGCCCCCCCACACATGCCCCCACACACATGCCCCCACACACATGCCCCCACACATGCCCCCACACACATGCCCCCACACACATGCCCATACACACATGCCCATACACACACACATGCCCCCACACACATGCCCCCACACATGCCCCCACACACATGCCCCCCACACATGCCCCCACACACATGCCCCCACACACATGCCCCCACACATGCCCCCACACACATGCCCCCACACATGCCCCCACACACATGCCCCCACACACATACACATGCCCCCACACACATGCCCATACACACATGCCCATACACACACACATGCCCCCACACACATGCCCCCACACATACCCCCACACACATGCCCCCACACATGCCCCCACACACATGCCCCCACACACATACACATGCCCCCACACACATGCCCATACACACATGCCCATACACACATGCCCATACACACACACATGCCCCCACACACATGCCCCCACACACATGCCCCCACACATACACATGCACACTCACGGCACACTCCAGTATTCTGTAGGTAGCTCTTCTATTTCTTCATCACCATGAGGAACAGAGCGCAGATTCTACACACACAAAAACATTAAGGCCACTTAAGACCACACCTCCTCCATACATTAAGGCCACATAAGACCACACCCTTCATACATTAAGGCCACATAAGACCACACCTCCTCCATACATTAAGGCCACTTAAGACCACACCTCCTCCATACATTAAGGCCACATAAGACCACACCCTTCATACATTAAGGCCACATAAGACCACACCTCCTCCATACATTAAGGCCACATAAGACCACACCTCCTCCATACATTAAGGCCACATAAGACCACACCTCCTCCATACATTAAGGCCACATAAGACCACACCTCCTCCATACATTAAGGCCACATAAGACCACACCTCCTTCATACATTAAGGCCACATAAGACCACACCTCCTCCATACATTAAGGCCACATAAGACCACACCCTTCATACATTAAGGCCACATAAGACCACACCTCCTCCATACATTAAGGCCACATAAGACCACACCCTTCATACATTAAGGCCACATAAGACCACACCTCCTCCATACATTAAGGCCACATAAGACCACACCTCCTTCATGCATTAAGGCCACATAAGACCACACCTCCTTCATACATTAAGGCCACATAAGACCACACCTCCTTCATGCATTAAGGCCACATAAGACCACATGTGTGTGTATGTGTGTGTATGTATGTGTGCATGTGTATGTGCGTATGTATGTGTGCATGTGTATGTATATGTGTGTATATGTGTGCATGTGCATGTGTATGTATATGTGTGTATATGTGTGCATGTGCATGTGTATGTATATGTGTGTATATGTGTGCATGTGCATGTGTGTGTGTGTGCATTTACAAGGGTACACACAAGTGCTCTCACCTGCTCTGTAAGGACATCCACCATGATCTTAAAATAGGCCCAGGTGTAATCAAGCCAGGACTGACAGGCTGGAAGGAGCTGCAAATTAATCAATAACATTATGAATACATTACCACAATACATTACCAATAACAGTACGAATAACAATATGAATACATTAAAAATAACATTATGAATACACTACCGTATAAAATAGATAAATAAAATTCTTGTGTATGTGGGTGTGTATGTGTATGCTTGCATTGTTTCATTTTTATTTCACATAGCCTGTGGTAATGTGGCAGGCCCTTCTCTGTCCCTAGGCCCTTCTCTGTCCCTAGGCCCTTCTCTGTCCCTAGGCCCTTCTCTGTCCCTAGTGGCAGGCCCTTCTCTGTCCCTAGGCCCTTCTCTGTCCCTGGGCCCTTCTCTGTCCCTAGTGGCAGGCCCTTCTCTGTCCCTAGGCCCTTCTCTGTCCCTAGTGGCAGGCCCTTCTCTGTCCCTAGGCCCTTCTCTGTCCCTAGTGGCAGGCCTTTCTCTGTCCCTAGGCCCTTCTCTGTCCCTAGGCCCTTCTCTGTCCCTGGGCCCTTCTCTGTCCCTAGTGGCAGGCCCTTCTCTGTCCCTAGGCCCTTCTCTGTCCCTGGGCCCTTCTCTGTCCCTAGTGGCAGGCCCTTCTCTGTCCCTAGGCCCTTCTCTGTCCCTGGGCCCTTCTCTGTCCCTAGTGGCCGGCCCTTCTCTGTCCCTGGGCCCTTCTCTGTCCCTAGTGGCAGGCCCTTCTCTGTCCCTAGGCCCTTCTCTGTCCCTGGGCCCTTCTCTGTCCCTAGTGGCAGGCCCTTCTCTGTCCCTAGGCCCTTCTCTGTCCCTGGGCCCTTCTCTGTCCCTAGGCCCTTCTCTGTCCCTGGGCCCTTCTCTGTCCCTAGTGGCAGGCCCTTCTCTGTCCCTAGGCCCTTCTTTGTCCCTAGGCCCTTCTCTGTCCCTAGTGGCAGGCCCTTCTCTGTCCCTAGACCCTTCTCTGTCCCTTGGCCCTTCTCTGTCCCTTGGCCCTTCTCTGTCCCTAGGCCCTTCTCTGTCCCTTGCTTACTTGTTTGTACCTGTATGCATCTCAATATAACTATTGGACTTTTAGTACTACTTTTATTATACATGTATGTGGGTTATTACCAATATACACGGCTGTTTGAACTTTCGATATGGTTCATCTGGCAGTTATATAACACTAAGGTAGTAATTTCCCTAACAGCCATCATAGCAATGGCATACTGAAGCACAGAGACGTGTTTCTGAGCGCACAAGTCACCAAATGCAATTGAAAAGTGGAAATAAATCCAGCTACATGAGGATAAGTTGGAGTACCATCCCATTCAATACCCATCTTGGAGTACACTCCCATCTTGGAGTATACTCCCATTTAATACCCATCTTTACATTGGAGTACCCTCCCATCTTGGAGTATACTCCCATTTAATACCCATCATTACATTGGAGTACCTTCCTATCTTGGAGTACACTCCCATTTAATACCCATCTTTACATTGGAGTACTCTCCCATCTTTACATTGTAACCTCCCAATTAATACCCCGGTATGCTCAAAGACCCTGCCATATAATATCCTTGCAACATATGTAACCCGTTCCAGCATACATTGTATACGCTGAACCATTCCCCTAATTCTGTACCCACCTTTATGTTGAAACACCCTTCTATTTAATACCCATCCTTATATTGGAACATCCCTCCATTTTAAAAATTGGAACAGTGTTCCAACGTAAAGTTTTGTGTAAAGTTTCAACTTGTAAATACCACATCACCTTTTCTAAAAACTCACACAGTTTTTGTGGTGAAAGTTGCTGTTTTTAACAATGCTTAGGTTGCTGTTTCAACATGCTATACTTCTCAGCAATATTTCTTGAAGAAAAACAGGAGCCATAGAACAATCAAGGTATTGCAAGCGTCATAGGTCCTTGTAGTCGGCTCTTATGCCTGGTAAAACCACAGGAACCTCACAGTGTGAAAGCTTTAGATGTGGGTGTAACCCACCCAAAACACAACGCAGGTTCAATAGTAACAAGTAGATAAGCCTCTAGTCCTCAGACCACTACATAAGCCTCTAGTCCTCAGACCACTACATAAGCCTCTAGTCCTCAGACCACTACATAAGCCTCTAGTCCTCAGACCACTACATAAGCCTCTAGTCCTCAGAGCACTACATAAGCCTCTAGTCCTCAGACCACTACATAAGCCTCTAGTCCTCAGAGCACTACATAAGCCTCTAGTCCTCAGACCACTACATAAGCCTCTAGTCCTCAGACCACTACATAAGCCTCTAGTCCTCAGAGCACTACATAAGCCTCTAGTCCTCAGACCACTACATAAGCCTCTAGTCCTCAGACCACTACATAAGCCTCTAGTCCTCAGACCACTACATAAGCCTCTAGTCCTCAGACCACTACATAAGCCTCTAGTCCTCAGACCACTACATAAGCCTCTAGTCCTCAGACCACTACATAAGCCTCTAGTCCTCAGACCACTACATAAGCCTCTAGTCCTCAGACCACTACATAAGCCTCTAGTCCTCAGACCACTACATAAGCCTCTAGTCCTCAGACCACTACATAAGCCTCTAGTCCTCAGACCACTACATAAGCCTCTAGTCCTCAGACCACTACATAAGCCTCTAGTCCTCAGACCACTACATAAGCCTCTAGTCCTCAGACCACTACATAAGCCTCTAGTCCTCAGACCACTACATAAGCCTCTAGTCCTCAGACCACTACATAAGCCTCTAGTCCTCAGACCACTACATAAGCCTCTAGTCCTCAGACCACTACATAAGCCTCTAGTCCTCAGACCACTACATAAGCCTCTAGTCCTCAGACCACTACATAAGCCTCTAGTCCTCAGAGCACTACATAAGCCTCTAGTCCTCAGACCACTACATAAGCCTCTAGTCCTCAGACCACTACATAAGCCTCTAGTCCTCAGACCACTACATAAGCCTCTAGTCCTCAGACCACTACATAAGCCTCTAGTCCTCAGACCACTACATAAGCCTCTAGTCCTCAGACCACTACATAAGCCTCTAGTCCTCAGAGCACTACATAAGCCTCTAGTCCTCAGACCACTACATAAGCCTCTAGTCCTCAGACCACTACATAAGCCTCTAGTCCTCAGACCACTACATAAGCCTCTAGTCCTCAGACCACTACATAAGCCTCTAGTCCTCAGACCACTACATAAGCCTCTAGTCCTCAGACCACTACATAAGCCTCTAGTCCTCAGACCACTACATAAGCCTCTAGTCCTCAGACCACTACATAAGCCTCTAGTCCTCAGACCACTACATAAGCCTCTAGTCCTCAGACCACTACATAAGCCTCTAGTCCTCAGACCACTACATAAGCCTCTAGTCCTCAGACCACTACATAAGCCTCTAGTCCTCAGAGCACTACATAAGCCTCTAGTCCTCAGACCACTACATAAGCCTCTAGTCCTCAGACCACTACATAAGCCTCTAGTCCTCAGACCACTACATAAGCCTCTAGTCCTCAGACCACTACATAAGCCTCTAGTCCTCAGACCACTACATAAGCCTCTAGTCCTCAGACCACTACATAAGCCTCTAGTCCTCAGACCACTACATAAGCCTCTAGTCCTCAGACCACTACATAAGCCTCTAGTCCTCAGACCACTACATAAGCCTCTAGTCCTCAGACCACTACATAAGCCTCTAGTCCTCAGACCACTACATAAGCCTCTAGTCCTCAGACCACTACATAAGCGTCTAGTCCTCAGACCACTACATAAGCCTCTAGTCCTCAGACCACTACATAAGCCTCTAGTCCTCAGACCACTACATAAGCGTCTAGTCCTCAGACCACTACATAAGCCTCTAGTCCTCAGACCACTACATAAGCCTCTAGTCCTCAGACCACTACATAAGCCTCTAGTCCTCAGACCACTTGACCATTTGGAAGACTTGTGTGCTTGAGCTTCAAACTAACGTAGGAAGATCTGAAGACTGTAGCAAGGTCTAGTATCCAAGATGGTAACTAAGGCAATTTCAAGATGCTTCTTCATGCGGTGCATGGGGGCTTATTGAAACAGCCACGTGTAACATTATGAATAACATTACCAATAACACACAAGTATATGGGACAGTGTCCAATTTCAATTTTTTTTTTAATCTGGGCAAAAGGCTTCTTACATATTGAGATTTGGACTATCCATTGTGCAGCACTAAGGCCTGGGCATGTGAGCACTAAGGCCTGGGCACGTGAGCACTAAGGCCTGGGCATGTGAGCACTAAGGCCTGGGCATGTGAGCACTAAGGCCTGGGCATGTGAGCACTAAGGCCTGGGCATGTGAGCACTAAGGCCTGGGCATGTGAGCACTAAGGCCTGGGCATGTGAGCACTAAGGCCTGGTCATGTGAGCACTAAGGCCTGGGCATGTGAGCACTAAGGCCTGGGCATGTGAGCAGTGTCATTTCTGCTTGTCCTCAGAAATCAGAAAAAGTACCACAACGATAATTTTGCTATGTGTGTGTGTGTGCGCGTGCGTACATGCATACATATGTACATACGTATGCATGTATATATGTATGTATGTATGTATGTATGTATGTATGTATGTATGTATGTATGTATGTATGTATGTATGTATGTATGTATGTATGTATGTATGTATGTATGTATGTATGTATGTATGTATGTATGTATGTATGTATGTATGTATGTGTGTGTGTGTGTGTGTGTGTGTGTGTATGTATGTATGTATGTATGTTGCCATGGTAACATACAAGTCGCAAGTTTCCACACAAGGCCGAGAAGACTGCTTTTTCGTAGACATTGTAGTCAGGCTGGTGAGGAAGAAAGCAAGATGACAATGTTAGCAAACCTTTTTTGTGGGGGGGGGGGGGGGGGGGGGGGAGGGAGGGGGGCACACACTACTAATAAAATTCCCCTAGCTTATTGGTACAGGATCCTCCCCCTGATGTATGCATGTACCGAACATAAGCAAATAGCACACACAATGCTACAAAGCTAGCACTCACACCTACATCACCAGCAAACACACCAGCACTCACATCAGCACTCACATCAGCACACACATCAGCACTCACACCTACATCACCAGCACACACCAGCACTCACATCAGCACTCACACCAGCACACACATCAGCACACACACCAGCACTCACACCAGCACACACATCAGCACACACACCAGCACTCACATCAGCCCTCACACCAGCACTGACATCAGCACTCACACCAGCACACATCAGCACACACATCAGCACTCACACCTACATCACCAGCACACACCAGCACTCACATCAGCACTCACACCAGCACTCACACCAGCACACACATCAGCACACACACCAGCACTCACACCAGCACACACATCAGCACACACACCAGCACTCACATCAGCCCTCACACCAGCACTGACATCAGCACTCACACCAGCACACATCAGCACACACATCAGCACTCACACCTACATCACCAGCACACACCAGCACTCACATCAGCACTCACACCAGCACTCACACCAGCACACACATCAGCACACACACCAGCACTCACATCAGCACTCACATCAGCACACACACCTGCACACACATCAGCACACACATCAGCACACACATCAGCACTCACACCTACATCACCAGCACACACCAGCACTCACATCAGCACTCACACCAGCACTCACACCAGCACACACATCAGCACACACACCAGCACTCACATCAGCACACACATCAGCACACACACCAGCACTCACATCAGCACACACACCTGCACACACATCAGCACACACATCAGCACTCACACCAGCACTCACATCAGCACACACATCAGCACACACACCAGCACTCACATCAGCACACACACCTGCACACACATCAGCACACACACCTGCACACACATCAGCACACACATCAGCACACACACCAGCACTCACATCAGCACACACATCAGCACACACACCAGCACTCACATCAGCACACACACCTGCACACACATCAGCACACACACCTGCACACACATCAGCACACACACCTGCACACACATCAGCACTCACATCAGCACACACACCCGCACTCACATCAGCACTCACATCAGCACTCACACCAGCACTCACATCAGCACTCACACCTACATCACCAGCACACACATCAGCACTCACACCCACACTCACACCAGCACTCACACCCGCACTCACACCAGCACTCACACCAGCACCCACATCAGCACACACACCAGCACTCACATCAGCACTCACATCAGCACACACACCTGCACACACATCAGCACACACACCTGCACACACATCAGCACACACACCTGCACACACATCAGCACTCACATCAGCACACACACCCGCACTCACATCAGCACTCACATCAGCACTCACACCTACATCACCAGCACTCACATCAGCACTCACACCTACATCACCAGCACTCACATCAGCACTCACACCTACATCACCAGCACTCACATCAGCACACACACCTACATCACCAGCACACACACCAGCAAGCACTCACACCAGCACTCACATCAGCACTCACACCAGCACTCACACCAGCACTCACACCCGCACTCACACCAGCACTCACACCAGCACTCACACCAGCACTCACACCAGCACTCACTGGCACCCACATCAGCACACACATCAGCACTCACACTGGCACTCACACCAGCACTCACATCAGCACACACACCAGCACTCACACCAGCACACACACTGGCACTCACGTCCTTTAACATCTCCCAGCAAGATGTCTTCCACTTGGTCCTCCATAAGTTACCCTCAACTGGTACCAGCTCATCATACTCACCTAAAGACAATAACAGGCTATAAGAGACGTCCACAACACACACTGGGTCCAGTGACCATTACATATGCACACTGCCCAGGTCCAGAGACCATTACATATGCACACTGGGTCCAGTGACCATTACATATGCACACTGGGTCCAGTGACCATTACATATGCACACTGGGTCCAGTGACCATTACATATGCACACTGGGTCCAGTGACCATTACATATGTACGCTGGGTCCAGTGACCATTACATATGCACACTGGGTCCAGTGACCATTACATATGCACACTGGGTCCAGTGACCATTACATATGCACACTGTCCAGGTTCAGTGACCATTACATATGCACACTGGGTCCAGTGACCATTACATATGCACACTGGGTCCAGTGACCATTACATATGCACACTGTCCAGGTTCAGTGACCATTACATATGCACACTGGGTCCAGTGACCATTACATATGCACACTGGGTCTAGTGACCATTACATATGTACGCTGGGTCCAGTGACCATTATATATGCACACTGCCCAGGTCCAGTGACCATTACATATGCACACTGCCCAGGTCCAGTGACCATTACATATGCACACTGTCCAGGTTCAGTGACCAATTTAATCCTTTTCTTCTACTCAACCATTGTCTACAAATCCTACATGTACATCTAAACTGATTAAAACTTGTGCTCCCACCTCCCACCCACTTGACATTATTAACCCCTAACAGACCTCCCACCCACTTGACAATATCAACCCCTAACAGACCTCCCACCCACTTGACAATATTAACCCCTAACAGACAAACTCACTCTTGCCCCTGTTTGGGTCATGGAGCAGTCTCCACCCTTCAAGCACTGCTGCCTTCCATGGCTGCCCACAACTAACACACAAGTCCTGCGCCTATGGAAACACAATACTTTTAATACCATACACAATACTTTTAATACCATACACAATACTTTTAATACCATACACAATACTTTTAATACCATACACAATACTTTTAATACCATACACAATACTTTTAATACCATACACAATACTTTTAATACCATACACAATACTTTTAATACCATACACAATACTTTTAATACCATACACAATACTTTTAATACCATACACAATACTTTTAATACCATACACAATACTTTTAATACCATACACAATACTTTTAATACCATACACAATACTTTTAATACCATACACAATACTTTTAATACCATACACAATACTTTTAATACCATACACAATACTTTTAATACCATACACAATACTTTTAATACCATACACAATATGCAAGTTGATATATTGATTTTTTTTATGCCTGAGATCATGCAATTACACTGTGAGGTCAAGACACGAATCCTTTTGTCAAAAATGACGGCAGTATTAATGCTATCAAATGTACACCGCTAGCGCTACATGCAGTTCGCTTATTTTTACATTTTGGGCGCGATGTCATAAACAAAAAAAAAAAAAAAATCAAAACATCGGGAGAGCGATAAGCGATTTTTAGGATTGTCTTACGTTGCGTAGTCACAGAGAGGTAGGCTGTTGAAGTTTAGTCGTCTGCGTTGCGACCGCATTACAGGCATACCAGCCAGTATGACAACGAGCTTAGCATTGCTCATGGGCAAACGGGCTTGTATTTTGTAAGCATGTATTTATATTACGAGCACTTATTACTTTTGCTTATACTTCGCTTTGAGAGTGTGCGCCAATTCGATACGACCAGTAGTAGGCCTATTACATGTATGTTCTTTTGCCTCATTCGACACTTTACCGTTATTAATAATGTACTCGTTGCGTCTAAAACGATGGAGCGACTCGACTCGAGGTATTCGGAACTAATTGCACTAGTACCCAGACTAGGCTGAAAACTACTTGTTCGCTTAGCATATCATCCTTTAATGTCATTCATAGCCCGGTTTGATAATGATTAAAGGAGGAGGAACGGAAAAAAAAAAAAGAAGTGCCTCCGGAGAGGATTGAACTCCCGACCCCTGGTTTACAAGACCAGTGCTCTGCCACTGAGCTACAAAGGCATCTTCGCATACACCTGTTCCCCGTTAGGAACTTTATAGCAATCGTCCTTTCATCACTGCTGATTGCCTCACATACTTTGCAAGCCAGTAACGTCCCATTTCTATATTGCGGGCTAATGGTCTCTTATACAAGTAACGATAAAAATAGAGGAGCAGTGGTAGAAGACCACTGTAATGGTGGGAAGACCACGGGGAGGCCACTGTAATGGTAGGGAGGCCACTGTAATGGTGGGAAGGCCACTGTAATGGTGGGAAGGCCACTGTAATGGTGGGAAGGCCACTGTAATGGTGGGAAGGCCTATGTAATGGTGGGAAGGCCACTGTAATGGTGGGAAGACCACTGTAATGGTGGGAAGGCCACTGTAATGGTGGGAAGGCCACTGTAATGGTGGGAAGGCCACTGTAATGGTGGGAAGGCCTATGTAATGGTGGGAAGGCCACTGTAATGGTGGGAAGGCCACTGTAATGGTGGGAAGGCCACTGTAATGGTGGGAAGGCCACTGTAATGGTGGGAAGGCCTATGTAATGGTGGGAAGGCCACTGTAATGGTGGGAAGACCACTGGAAGGGTGGGAAGGCCACTGTAATGGTGGGAAGGCCACTGTAATGGTGGGAAGAAACATTACTTCTCTAAAGGGGGAGACAACAGCAAGATGGAGATACCAGTCAAGAATAAAAACAGCTGCATTGATCAATGGTGAATATATCCTAATCAGACAGATGACTGGCACATCCTGACTTCATTAAGGATCATCCCTGACTTCATTAAGGATCATCCCTGACTTCATTAAGGATCATCCCTGACTTCATTAAGGATCATCCCTGACTTCATTAAGGATCATCCCTAACTTCATTAAGGATCATCCCTGACTTCATTAAGGATCATCCCTGACTTCATTAAGGATCATCCCTGACTTCATTAAGGATCATCCCTGACTTCATTAAGGATCATCCCTGACTTCATTAAGGATCATCCCTGACTTCATTAAGGATCATCCCTGACTTCATTAAGGATCATCCCTGACTTCATTAAGGATCATCCCTGACTTCATTAAGGATCATCCCTAACTTCATTAAGGATCATCCCTGACTTCATTAAGGATCATCCCTGACTTCATTAAGGATCATCCCTGACTTCATTAAGGATCATCCCTGACTTCATTAAGGATCATCCCTGACTTCATTAAGGATCATCCCTGACTTCATTAAGGATCATCCCTGACTTCATTAAGGATCATCCCTGACTTCATTAAGGATCATCCCTGACTTCATTAAGGATCATCCCTGACTTCATTAAGGATCATCCCTAACTTCTCTTGTTATTGCGGTCATGGGTGAATACAACAGTATAAATTGGTATTGATCGTACCTCTTATACACTGGCTGTTACGAGTACAGGACAACAGCCTACTTTTAGATGGGGAAACGTTCATCACCAACTGATCTGTTTATTTATTTTATTTTATAACCACTTTCGGAGAAGAGTGTCTAGAATAGTCATATCATACCCTTGTGTTAAGGGACAGCTACATGTAGATATGGTATGAGTCCATTCATTCCCTATTGATTTCCATCTCACCACCATACACAGCCATGAAACCACACACATACCTTTCTCCTTCAGTAGAACCAAAGCTATGCAAATCATTGGCACCTGGACAAAGGCAATTCTAGGCTGTATTCCCCCAACACAAAAATGTTTCCATCTCCACAAATAACATCCCAGCCTCAAATAACACCCCAGCCTCAAATAACACCACGGCCTCAAATAACACCACAGCCTCAAATAACACCCCAGCCTCAAATCACACCACGGCCTCAAATAACACCACGGCCTCAAATAACACCACGGCCTCAAATAACACCCCAGCCTCAAATAACACCACGGCCTCAAATAACACCACGGCCTCAAATAACACCCCAGCCTCAAATAACACCACAGCCTCAAATAACACCACGGCCTCAAATAACACCACGGCCTCAAATAACACCACGGCCTCAAATAACACCCCAGCCTCAAATAACACCCCAGCCTCAAATAACACCACAGCCTCAAATAACACCACAGCCTCAAATAACACCACAGCCCCAAATAACACCCCAACCTCAAATAACACCCCAGCCTCAAATACATGTAACACCCCAGCCTCAAATAACACCACACTTGCTATAGCTACCTGGCCCCCCTGCTATAGCTAGTCCCCCTGCTATACCTGGCCCCCTGCTATAGCTAGTCCCCCTGCTATAGCTAGTCCCCCTGCTATACCTGGCCCCCTGCTATACCTGGCCCCCTGCTATACCTGGCCCCCTGCTATACCTGGCCCCCTGCTCTGTGTGCGTTGGCATATGTTGGTGAAGTTTGTTTTTGTATTCGTAAATTTGAGCATATACCTACTTGGCAGTGATGCTGCACCATGAGTATTGCAGAAGTTGGAGATCGAAAAAAAAAAAAAAAAAAAAAAGAAAGAAAAGAAGTGCCTCCGGAGAGGATTGAACTCCCGACCCCTGGTTTACAAGACCAGTGCTCTGCCACTGAGCTACAAAGGCTTACTTGATTAATACTGGTATTTGCTGAGTGTCGTGTTACTTCCCAAAGCATGTCTAACACTACTTTGCAGTTACGTATAATTGCAAAATCCACAGACAAATTGGCGGCCACATTGGTTTCAACTGTTCAATCTTGGGCTACACGTACTACTTTTGTAGGTCTGTGTATTATAATCATTTACAATGGGCACGCACTAACAGAGGGTGCTAGGACAAGCTTAGTACATAGTGCAGCCTATGTGGGCACAACATGAACATATATCAAGGGCACACCTAGTACCATGTGAACATATCAAGGACATACATAGTACCATGTGAACATATCAAGGGCACACCTAGTACCATGTGAACATATCAGGGGCACACATAGTACCATGTGAACACATCAGGGGCACACATAGTACCATGTGAACATATCAAGGGTACACATAGTACCATGTGAACATATCAAGGGCACACATAGTACCATGTGAACATGAACATGTCACCTAGTCGCTCCAAATAACGCCCGGTCAACGGGACAATTTCCGATCAATTTAATAATTGGGCAGGATATTTACATTATCAACCAGCCCGGACGTAAGTGTGTACTTGAGACTCGGGACTAAGGAAAGCTCGTCATTCAGTACCGCAAAGAAACGTGCGGTGCACAAGAAGACGGCCGAGTATGTTAAGTTAATTGCATAACCAGTAAACGCTACGTACAAACAATTACATGCACGGGTATTTCACTACCTTGTCAGAACAAACACGAGACGCTTACATATGTACTTACAAAGCCCAAAACTGCGTTTCAAATGCAATACATTGTCAGTGATTACCACTGAGTGTGCAGGAGATGAAGTCAGCATATGGTGTGTTTGATGATTGGGTTGAATGGTTACCGAGTTGGACTAAACCAATTTTTCCTTAGTATCGAATGTTCGCACGACACTACATGCACTGATGGATTACATTGAATTCAAAGTGTGGGTTATATTATACTATTTTAATGTCCGATCAATATCAACCAGTGGTGGGGTGAAATGGATCGTGTCCAGACACACTGATAGAGCACCGTAATACCACCCTTACATATCAAGTGGCGCCCTTACATATCAAGTGGCGCCCTTACATATCAAGTGGCACCCTTACATATCAAGTGGCACCCTTACATATCAAGTGGCACCCTTACATATCAAGTGGCACCCTTACATATCAAGTGGCACCCTTACATATCAAGTGGCACCCTTACATATCAAGTGGCACCCTTACATATCAAGTGGCACCCTTACATATCAAGTGGCACCCTTACATATCAAGTGGCACCCTTACATATCAAGTGGCACATATTGGCACCTGTACAAATGCTCAGTTGTGCGCCCACCACCTACCTTGGACAGCTGCCCTGCACAGATGCACGCAAACAGGTGCTTGGAGAAGGACAGCTCGTCTTTCTCGTCCAGGTCCGAAAGGTGCTTTCCCTCTCGTGTGGGTGCATCAATGTCCTAGCAGAATACCCCATACATCAATACCCAAACCATACATCAATACCCAAAGCATATATCAATACCCAAAGCAGAGTACCCCATACATCAATACATCAATACCCAAAACAGAGTACCCCATAGATCAATACATCGATACCCAAAGCAGAATACCCCATACATCAATACATCAATACCCAAAGCAGAGTACCCCATACATCAATACCCAAAGCATACATCAATACCCAAACCACACATCAATACCCAAAGCATATATCAATACCCAAAGCAGAGTACCCCATACATCAATACATCAATACCCAAAACAGAGTACCCCATACATCAATACATCGATACCCAAAGCAGAATACCCCATACATCAATACATCAATACCCAAAGCAGAGTACCCCATACATCAATACCCAAAGCAGAGTACCCCATACATCAATACCCAAAGCATACATCAATACCCAAGCATACATCAATACCCAAAGCATACATCAATACCCAAAGCAGAGTACCCCATACATCAATACATCAATACCCAAAACAGAGTACCCCATACATCAATACCCAAAGCATACATCAATACCCAAGCATACATCAATACCCAAAGCATACATCAATACCCAAAGCAGAGTACCCCATACATCAATACCCAAAGCATACATCAATACCCAAAGCTTACATCAATACCCAAAGCAGAGTACCCCATACATCAATACCCAAAGCATACATCAATACCCAAAGCTTACATCAATACCCAAAGCTTACATCAATACCCAAAGCAGAGTACGCCATACATCAATACCCAAAGCATACATCAATACCCAAAGCTTACATCAATACCTAAAGCATACACCAATACCCAAAGCTTAGTACCCCATACATCAATACCCAAAGCATACATCAATACCCAAAGCTTACATCAATACCCAAAGCTTACATCAATACCCAAAGCATACACCAATACCCAAAGCTTAGTACCCCCTATACCAATAAGTGATAGTTTCCCCTACCAATGAGCTGACTACGTTCTTGCCGCCAATGTTGTGCTGCAGGTCGTGGAAGGTATTGTCCCAGGTGATGGCATCAGCAAAGTAGCTGATCTTGCTGGGGTGTTCCTCCAAGTTGGAGAGGGCATTCTTCTCCAACCAGTCAACCACAATCTATGACACCCAAGAAAGAACACTTAACATACCCCACAATCCTCACCCTTCTCACCGCCTCTCATCCCCTCTCACCCCTCACCCCCTCTCCTTTCTAGAACATTTGTAAAACCTTTCCAAATCAACCCAACATCTCCCCATAGCAACCACAGCATCCCTGTAGCTGTGGCCACTTCATGCGCCCTTCAGCCCCTCCCCTACCCCCACATTCCATCTTCCCTCACCCCCTTTGCTATCCTCACACACACCCACAACACACACACGCACAACACACACACACAACACACACACACACAACACACACCAGCTGCTCACCTGGGCTTGGCGCACAGAGCTTTCCCTCTCAAAAAACTCACTCACAATCTCTTTGTCTGAAAGATTGGATGACTGAAGAGGGAGGGAGGGAGGGAGGGAGGGAGGGAGGGAGGGAGGGAGGGAGGGAGGGAGGGAGGGAGGGAGGGAGGGAGGGAGGGAGGGAGGGAGGGAGGGAGGGAGGGAGGGAGGGAGGGAGGGAGGGAGGGAGGGAGGGAGGGAGGGAGGGAGGGAGGGAGGGAGGGAGGGAGGGAGGGAGGGAGGGAGGGAGGGAGGGAGGGAGGGAGGGAGGGAGGGAGGGAGGGAGGGAGGGAGGGAGGGAGGGAGGGAGGGAGGGAGGGAGGGAGGGAGGGAGGGAGGGAGGGAGGGAGGGAGGGAGGGAGGGAGGGAGGGAGGGAGGGAGGGAGGGAGGGAGGGAGGGAGGGAGGGAGGGAGGGAGGGAGGGAGGGAGGGAGGGAGGGAGGGAGGGAGGGAGGGAGGGAGGGAGGGAGGGAGGGAGGGAGGGAGGGAGGGAGGGAGGGAGGGAGGGAGGGAGGGAGGGAGGGAGGGAGGGAGGGAGGGAGGGAGGGAGGGAGGGAGGGAGGGAGGGAGGGAGGGAGGGAGGGAGGGAGGGAGGGAGGGAGGGAGGGAGGGAGGGAGGGAGGGAGGGAGGGAGGGAGGGAGGGAGGGAGGGAGGGAGGGAGGGAGGGAGGGAGGGAGGGAGGGAGGGAGGGAGGGAGGGAGGGAGGGAGGGAGGGAGGGAGGGAGGGAGGGAGGGAGGGAGGGAGGGAGGGAGGGAGGGAGGGAGGGAGGGAGGGAGGGAGGGGAGGTTCACAGTAGGTGAAGGCACAGTGGGCTGCAGGCCGGTGAGTACTCACCATCATGTCCATGTGTTCCTCATCACACTGCTCATGGTTTATCCTGTCCCCATACAGCGCACCTATCAGCTGCCACGTGCTCCTCTCGAGGTTGAGCTCAGTGAGCATAGGAGGGCGGTAAGTAGACCTGCAAAGGGAGAGAGATTTATACACACACTGACACACATGCACACATGCAAATGTGTACACACAATTACAATCCACATACATGCAAACACACACATGCAAACACACACATGCAAACACACGCATGCAAAAATGCACAGCACGCACGCACGCACGCACGCACGCACGCACGCACGCACGCACGCACGCACGCACGCACGCACGCACGCACGCACGCACGCACGCACGCACGCACGCACGCACGCACGCACGCACGCACGCACGCACGCACGCACGCACGCACGCACGCACGCACGCACGCACGCACGCACGCACGCACGCACGCACGCACGCACGCACGCACGCACGCACGCACGCACGCACGCACGCACGCACGCACGCACGCACGCACGCACGCACGCACGCACGCACGCACGCACGCACGCACGCACGCACGCACGCACGCACGCACGCACGCACGCACGCACGCACGCACGCACGCACGCACGCACGCACGCACGCACGCACGCACGCACACACACAAACAAACTACCTGCTATAGGCCTGCAGTCCTTTCAGCTTATCCATCTCTTCCCGGCATGCCTAGAGAGGAGGATGGCAGAGGGAGAATGTTAGTACACTGTATGTAATGGGTGTTAATATGGTGATAAGGGATATGTGCTCATGTGCAGGTGATATGTGCTCATGTGCAGGGATATGTGCCCATGTGCAGGTGATATGTGCTCATGTGCAGGTGATATGTGCCCATGTGCAGGTGATATGTGCCCATGTGCAGGTGATATGTGCCCATGTGCAGGTGATATGTGCCCATGTGCAGGTGATATGTGCCCATGTGCAGGTGATATGTGCCCATGTGCAGGTGATATGTGCCCATGTGCTGGTGATATGTGCACCTCCACATGTTGCCCCTGACTACCACAAGTGTACACACCTCCTCATTGAACATGCAATGCTCAATACACACTGTACCTTCTCGAATGAAGAAACAAGTTCTAGAACATCGGAACGATTAGGATGTTTCTTGAGTGCTTGATGGAATGATTGCAGGAGCTCTTTTCCAGCTGCAAAATAGTCCAACAAAAAATGAGCCTCACACTCCCTCATCTCTCACACTCTCATCTCTCACACTCCCTCATCTCTCACACTCCCTCATCTCTCACACTCCCTCATCTCTCACACTCTCTCATCTCTCACACACCCTCATCTCTCACACCCCCTCATCTCTCACACTCCCTCATCTCTCACACTCTCTCATCTCTCACACACCCTCATCTCTCACACCCCCTCATCTCTCACACTCTCTCACACTCTCATCTCTCACACACCCTCATTTCTCTCACATTCCCTCCTCTCTCACACCCTCATCTCTCACACACCCTCATCTCTCACACTCCCTCATCTCTCTCACATTCCCTCCTCTCTCACACTCCCTCATCCCTCACACTCCCTCATCTCTCACACTCCCTCATCTCTCTCACATTCCCTCCTCTCTCACACTCCCTCATCTCTCACACTCCCTCATCTCTCTCATACCCTCATCTCTCACACCCTCATCTCTCTCACACTCCCTTACTCTTTATAGCAGGTTCCTCCATTGTGATATCATGTTGGGTCTCCTCATAAAGGGTGACATGTCCCAATCTACTAAATTCCCCATGTGCAGACTGTTAGAGAATGGCATATCAGGGCGTGGTTTCTAAGAACCAACTGAGGGGCTCACCATAGTCAGATCAGGGTGGAATATGCTCTCTGACGCCTGTGCATGGATAAAAGAACAATAATAAACACATACGAACGTATTAGCCGTGATCGTCTAGTGGTTAGGACATTGCGTTGTGGCCGCAATAACCCAGGTTCGAATCCTGGTTACGGCAATTGTGTACATTTTTTTTTTTCCTTCTATACATTACAGGTCACGGTGGTCTGCTCTCATTGAACGCGTGGAAACTAAGCCCTACGCCCCGAAAAATTGAAATGGTTACGTACACCCATAGCAACGAACCTGACAACCGATGCCTTTTAGAACCAGCTGTGCACGGGGTACATAAAACGTAATCAACACCTAAAAGCCATACTAGCAGTGATAAACACCTCTGAACTATATTGTAAGCAAAAATCACGTGGCCTGGTGTTGCCAACTGTCGGCTCTGGTACTTCAAACCTATCGACTTACGCACGGCGATCACCGACTACATGTGTTCAAAAAACTACAACGACGCTCGGTGACTGAATTGGAACATGCCAAAGCTATCACGGTAAAGTTAGTTGTTTGTACTGTCGTTTTTTGGTAAAGGTTAGTGGCAACGCATTTTCTGAAGTAGATTTCTAGCCTTTGAAAATCCACCATTTTGGTGTCTTTTTGGGGGTGGGGGAATTAATATTTGCGCAATGAAGTGGGTTTTAACAGAGCGTTTAAAATATAGCCTTACATTTCTTTTGGTCTAAATTTGAATCCATGCTCGTATGTAAATAGATTGAGCTTGAACTGAATTATTATTTATTCTTTACTCTCTTGGCTGGAGGGGGTATGGCAGCTACCAATTGTGGCTCAATACTTAGTAAGTGTTCTTGTACAATGCGCATCAGGTTCTGCATGTGGTTGTGGATTGGAGCAAATGTCAAGCCAAGAATTTTGCATGAATTGACTTGGCCCCTGAAAAGGGGGCTGTTTCTCCTTTGGGGTTATCGCCAACAATTTGGCTGGATATGTGGTGCATCCTTTCCTCACCAGCTAGACAGATTCCTGATGATTTGAGCCACCTGAAACATTAGTGAGTTAGAATTGAGCTTTTGCTGTATGTTGTGACACACCGCCTTAGAAGCCTCAGTGTATTCCAAGGTATGGCAAGCCCAGCCTTAATCGCCGGCAATACATGTACCTGAACTTCAGTCCATGATGAGTAGGCAGCTGTAGTTTAGCTCTGGTGACATGCACAAATGTCATTGGCAGAAGTGAGTGTATATATTATGTAACCTCTGTACAAGTCATTGACATTCACTTAACTGCTTCCCCTGTAGCAAGTTGTATGATGGCTTTGTCAGGACTAGCTGGTAGAGATTACCCTCTTCAGCAAACCCGCTGCTTGCTTCTCCTCCTCAGGTGTAAGTGTTGGTGCACACTCATGCTCTTCATAGTCACCATCCTTAATATCCCTGCTGCAGTCTGTATACAGTGCTCCAGAACATTTGACAGCAGCAGCATTATCACACTTGATGATAGTCTGACTAGGGGATCATCCTGGTGACCGTCCTCTGAGCAGCAGGGGACCATCCTCTGAGCAGCAGGGGACCATCCTCTGAGCAGCAGGGGACCATCCTCTGAGCAGCAGGGGACCATCCTCTGAGCAGCAGGGGACCATCCTCTGAGCAGCAGGGGATCATCCTCGGAGCAGCAGGGGATCATCCTCTGAGCAGCAGGGGAACATCCTCTGAGCAGCAGGGGACCGTCCTCTGAGCAGCATGGGACTGTCCTCTGAGCGGCAGGGGATCATCCTCTGAGCAGCAGGAGATCATCCTCGGAGCAGCAGGGGATCATCCTCTGAGCAGCAGGGGACCATCCTCTGAGTAGCAGGGGATCATCCTCGGAGCAGCAGGGGATCATCCTCTGAGCAGCAGGGGACCATCCTCTGATCAGCAGGGGACCGTCCTCTGAGCAGCATGGGACTGTCCTCTGAGCGGCAGGGGATCATCCTCTGAGCAGCAGGAGATCATCCTCGGAGCAGCAGGGGATCATCCTCTGAGCAGCAGGGGACCATCCTCTGATCAGCAGGGGACCATCCTCTGATCAGCAGGGGACCGTCCTCTGAGCAGCATGGGACTGTCCTCTGAGCAGCAGGGGATCATCCTCTGAGCAACAGGGGATCATCCTCTGGGCAGCATGGGACCATCCTCTGAGCAGCAGGGGACCGTCCTCTGAGCAGCAGGGGGCCATCCTCTGAGCAGCATGGGACCATCCTCTGATCAGCAGGGGACCGTCCTCTGAGCAGCATGGGACTGTCCTCTGAGCGGCAGGGGATCATCCTCTGAGCAGCAGGAGATCATCCTCGGAGCAGCAGGGGATCATCCTTAGAGCAGCAGGGGACCATCCTCTGAGTAGCAGGGGATCATCCTCGGAGCAGCAGGGGATCATCCTCTGAGCAGCAGGGGACCATCCTCTGATCAGCAGGGGACCGTCCTCTGAGCAGCATGGGACTGTCCTCTGAGCGGCAGGGGATCATCCTCTGAGCAGCAGGAGATCATCCTCGGAGCAGCAGGGGATCATCCTCTGAGCAGCAGGGGACCATCCTCTGATCAGCAGGGGACCATCCTCTGATCAGCAGGGGACCGTCCTCTGAGCAGCATGGGACTGTCCTCTGAGCAGCAGGGGATCATCCTCTGAGCAACAGGGGATCATCCTCTGGGCAGCATGGGACCATCCTCTGAGCAGCAGGGGACCGTCCTCTGAGCAGCAGGGGGCCATCCTCTGAGCAGCATGGGACCATCCTCTGATCAGCAGGGGACCGTCCTCTGAGCAGCATGGGACTGTCCTCTGAGCAGCAGGGGATCATCCTCTGAGCAGCAGGAGATCATCCTCTGAGTAGCAGGAGATCATCCTCTGATCAGCAGGGAACCATCCTCTGAGCAGCAGGGGATCATCCTCTGGGCAGCATGGGACCATCCTCTGGGCAGCATGGGACCATTACTGAGCAACATGGGACCATCTCTGAGCAGCAGAGGACTATCCGTCCTCTGAGCAGCATGGATGGTTCACAGCATCATATGCTGCTATCCACTCCCGGAGGCATTTGGAGCACACCAGTGCACCACACAGCAGCTCCAGTGGCTGTGAGAGGGTGTTGGAGCACAGTGCACACTTCAGCTCCTTTAGCATTGATAGGTTGTTAGCTCTTGCCAAAGGTGGGCTAGGGGCAATCTTCTCAAGATGACCTCTTATGATGTCATATGTTTACTTGTTTTGCCACTCAAATAGCATCACTACACATTTGTGATGCACTCACTTTGTGATGGCACAGATGGTTCTCTACATACCCAGCTTACATTGCATGCAGAACATCTCAGGGTTACATCATCCCCAGATGTGTCAAATGTCAAAAGCTATTTTCAGCTCAGCTGAGAATGCTATGCACTCAGAGCTGGTTCTTTTCTTTGCCCTGTACTTCGTTAGCCTCTGCCCACACACTCTGCAATGTATGGAAATTGTAATCCATACCTATAATGTATAGGGCAAAACCACAACGTACGTCGATTATTCATGCAATACGCTCAGCTTGTTCGTGGTGACAGAAAATGCGTTGCCACTTCAGGCTAGTAAATTTTGGTAGCCACATGCCTCCTGAGCATCGCTGTAGTACTTATACCTTCCAGTTCAGTCACCAAAGGCTACATCGTCGCATTTAGTAACGCCCTCCTTCTAAATACGTATCGCGTGACCTTGCTAAACGGTATGCGCATGCTATCTATGTGGAATTTCAATTGTGCGCATTGACTGGACATGACAGGAAAAGGAATGCAGTGTTTGAGTTCGTTTTCACTTTTTGATTTGCTAGTTCTGGTGAGTTATGGTTTGCTTTTAAACATCAGATGTCTATAATGAGCCATCAGTTAAGAAATATATGGTAATACCGTAAATGATCTAATTATTGACTTAGTTTCCAGCCGCATACAACCGTGAGGTATCGTCTCGTGCACCAGGCATTACAGCAGACTGTAAGTTCTATCGCCCTCGTGCGGCACAAAATTTCGCAATTTTGTGACTCAAATATCTCGTTCAGCCATGTATAAGACAATCTTGTTCTAACACTACACAGCTCCCAGTGTAATGTGCTAATGACCTGCACACCACAGCACCATCCCTTAGTCACCTGCACACCCACAGCACCATCCATTAGCACCCTACACACCCACAGCACCATCCCATAGCACCTACACACCCACAGCACCCTCCATTAGCACCCTACACACCAACAGCACCATCCCTTAGCACCCTACACACACACAGTACCATCCTATAGCACCCTACACACCCACAGCACCATTCCTTAGCACCTACACACCCATAGCACCCTCCCTTAGCACCTACACACCCACAACACCATCCCTTAGCACCCTACACACCCACAGTACCCTCCCTTAGCACCCTACATACGCACAGCACCATCCCTTAGCACCCTACACACCTGAGGAGTGTCCATGTCGTACAGATCTCTAGCCGTGGTGCTGAGAGGGGTGAGCTGAGGGCTGGCAAAGGAGGCCATGCCTGCCTCCAGAGCTGGCTCCTGTGGGCACAAAGAGCTCTCACTCACACTTGCAGTACATACACCCACAAGAATATATATTGTCTTGCACACCATTTAGGAGAGCAAGGAAACTGGCAAAGATGTAGGCAATAATATGTGCTAACCACATGTACCCTCTCAATAAACGTTCACAACTGAATTTGTTATATATCAGCGACACCCATTGACTTGACTTCCTATTCCAACCCATGGTTCAGCATATGCAGAGCCTAGAGGCAATGCCATCAGCACTTCAAGTATCTCTGTCACAGTTGTCCGTTCAATAAGAAGTGGGTGTGATTGCCAAACAGCTCAAACAAAGTGATGCCTTATATTAACACATCGATCTATCTGAAAGCACTCTGTAGACACATCAATCAGATCTAGGACCTTACAGGTAACCTATCTTAAATCTACACTCACCAATAAGCTTAGATTGATAACTACATGTATGTGTTCCCAACCTTGTAACAAAAAAAAATTCGTTTTGGTGCACCAATATTCTCAGATCCCTGATTCAGGGTTATCTACAAGTTGAGCAAGTGTGTGGTTTGCCTGATTCAATTCTTTTTAATACCCCCAATTAGCCAGAGAGCATGTTATTTAGTGTACTGTCACCATGGTGCTTTGTTTAAAACCACACCCAATAACAACATCCCTAAATAGGAACTGCTACCACATCTCTGCATGTACATAATGGTCCTAGTCAGCAGGTTCAAGCATCCCTGTATTCACAACACTGCAGAGTAAGGTGGATCTTAATGACCTTAATGACCTTAATGACCTTAATGACCTTAATGACCTTAATGATCTTAATGATCTTAATGACCTTAATGACCTTAATGATCTTAATGACCTTAATGATCTTAATGATCTTAATGATCTTAATGACCTTAATGATCTTAATGATCTTAATGATCTTAATTATCTTAATGATCTTAATGACCTTAATGATTTTAATGATCTTAATGATATTTACAATTTAGGAAGAGGACATATTGAGCCCCTGACATGAGAAGGGGGAGGGGCACATGCCTCCACCTGACATGAGAAGGGGGAGGGGCACATCACTCCTCCCCCTGATGATCACTACAAAGTGCATGGTGCCCAGGCCTTACTTTTAGCAAAGAGCCTGCGGTTCTGTTTGACTTTGGAGGAGTAGACACGACCTCATCCAAGGCTGCCAGGGCTTTGGTAAGGGTAGGTGAGGATGAGGAGAGAGGGGGAGAGGAGAGAGGTGAGGATGAGGAGAGAGGAGAGAGGGGGAGAGGAGAGAGGTGAGGAAGGGCAGTCAGTGAGGGGAATAGCACACGACACCCAGCCAATTGTTACCATGGTTACCATGTCTGAATCAGAAGCACTAGTTACTAGAAGTACGTGATTCACCTGTGCAAATCTTGGTCAGGATATCCTTGGATATTACAGGATATCATTGGATATTACTCCACAAATGAATCACATACTTTTGGTAGCACTTCTGATTCAGACATGGTTAATACAACTGGCTGTGTACTGTTATTGGTACGGGGGCAGTGAATATGCTAGACCACACCCCACAACAAGAGATACAGCCCATGTGGATCTGCTCAGAACCTCACATAATGGGACCAATAGCTCCCTGTATACCACACCCCTGTACACCACACCCCTGTACACCACACCCCCTGTACACCACACCCCCAACAGGACGTACAGCTCTGGATCCTCTCAGTGGCTTCACTTCTCCTCCTCAGCACATGTGATCCCTTCCCACTCCTCGCCACCGCAGGACTTAGCTGGGGCCCCAGCAGTCCGGGCCCCAGACCCATTGTCCTGTCATAGAGCATAAATTATTAATTGTGGTTAGAGTAGCTTGGGTAAGCTACAACATGGTTTGGTAAGTGTGAAATATAATTATTAATAGAAATACCTAATTGCTATAATAACACTTCCCCTGGGAGATGGTTTCTCTCGAGTCAGATACATACATGTACACACACAAAGCCAAACGTACCTAATTATACACAAGTTTTAATACGGTCATTCATGTGTGCGTTGCGAAATTGAAAGGAGAGACAGCTGGGCTACAATAACCACAGCAGTACAAGCTTTCTTACAGCCGCTGTACCCTTATGTGACATGACCTAGTGAATGTCCAATTTAATAATGACAGCCTTAGTCGACGCACACTTAACACACATAGTACAAGTCAAAGACGTAGCTTAAAGGAGAGGAAGCAAACTGACCTTTGCAACGAGCTCTTTTTAAGGAAGGAAACGTTTTGGAAAGAGCCCTCGGGTTCCTGCTACCAAGTAGAACATAAAAAAAGTGTGTAATCCTAATTGGATCGCACCAAATCCGACGGGCAGCTGGCGCTCAGCTTACCTCCCAGATACTGGTATTTGTTGCCGCTCTGTCTGAACCGCCCCGCGACGACATACTTCTTGCTCAATGGCTTAGCGTACTGAGCCTAATGTATATACTCTCAATATCTTTTTTTAATAATCGGTGTGGCTAAATTGGCCGGGTGCTACATGTACGCGCGAAAAATTGAATTATAATCAACTTTTTTTTTTTCCAGCTGAGCCTTTTACTTGCAGTCTCCAGGTCACAAAGGACTAATATACAGCCTTTTGTATCACTCACTATGTTTAATTGTACAGAAATAAAACAAGTATAAATACTTCGGGTACATTTTACACTCTTCCTTACTCTCAGGTGTTAATTGTAGATTGTTTTATTTTTATTACGTTAATGCGGCAGAATGCTAGAGCCATCCTGCTGATATGCTCCCATATTCCCCTTCATGAATGTTAATTATAATAATAATAATTATTAGACCAATAGCAGTTGGCTGTACTCTCCGTCGTCTTGCAGCAAAGGTGGCCAGTGGAAAAGTGATGGTTGAAATGGCCACGTTGTTATCTCCACGCCAACTTGGTTATGGAGTTAGCAAGGGAGCTGAAGCAGCAGTGCATGCTGCAAGATTTTACTTCAGAAACATTGGATCCAACAAAGTATTACTGAAGTTGGACTTCACAAATGCTTTCAATTCTATTTGCAGGGATAAAATGCTCGAGGCAGTGCAACGCTTGGCTCCCAGTATTTATCCTTTTGTTCATTCTGTGTATTCTTCCCCCTCCTCTTTGTTTTGGAGTGACAAAATCATACAGTCATCAGAGGGGGTCCAGCAAGGGGATCCTCTTGGGCCACTCCTCTTCTGTCTCACAATACATCATGTGTGCTCCCTGATGAAGTCTGAATTGTGCATCTTTTATCTAGATGATGGCACTCTGGGAGGGGCTCTGTCAGATGTTCTTCATGATATTGAGGTGATCAAGAAAGAAGCTGGAATTGTTGGTCTCGACCTCAATCCTCAGAAATCTGATGTTATAAGTATCAACCCTGATCTCGTTGCCACTGTACAGTCTGCTTTATCTGGGATACGTGTGGTTAATCCAGCTGATGCCACACTATTGGGTTCACCAATTGGAGATATTGGTTCCATCACAGTTGCCATTGATGCCAAGACTACCATGCTGAAGTGCCTTCGTGAGAGACTCCATTACTTATCCAGTCATGATGCCTATCTCCTATTGCGTCACTCTTTGGCCATCCCTAAACTGCTGTACCTTCTCAGAACATCACCTTGCTTTCTCTCATCCAGTTTAAAGATATATGATGATGAACTCAGAGCAACGGTCTGTAGCTCATTTAATATCCAACTGGCTGAAAGTGACCCTTCTTGGATACAATCCACTTTGCCTGTGTGTCATGGTGGGCTTGGCATTCGGAGCGCCGTGCAGCTTGCACCTTCTGCCTTCTTGGCTTCAGCTGCTGCCTCCTCCGGACTTGCTCACCTAATTCTACCAGCTAATATGCAACCACCTCAGCTCAGCTATGTGGATGAGGCTCTTGCTGCATGGTCCCAAGGGTGCCAAGAACAACCCCCCACTGATGCTGCTGCCCATCATCAGAAAACATGGGACTCACTCAGAGTATCTTCTATTGCAGATACACTATTTACAGACTCATCTGATCCAATGCGCCGGGCTCGTTTCCTAGCAGCATCCTGTAAGGAGTCTGGTGCATGGTTAAATGCCCTGCCGGTTACATCACTGGGACTACGTATGGATGATGCTACTATGAGAATATCTATGGGTCTCCATCTGGGACTACCTCTATGTCAAAGTCATACCTGTCAACACTGTGGGGCAGAGGTGTCTCAGTTTGCAACACATGGCTTAAGTTGCAGAAAGAGTGCAGGTCGCCACCACTGCCATTCAGCTGTCAATGACATCATCTACAGAGCTTTGGTTGCAGCACATGTTCCATCACGTCTGGAGCCTTCAGGCCTGTATCGTTCAGATGGGAAGCGACCTGATGGTGTCTCAATTGTCCCTTGGAAGTGTGGCCAACTTCTGGTGTGGGACGCAACGTGTCCGGATACTTTTGCACCTTCTTACTCCACAATTGCTGCAAAGCAAGTTGGAGCAGTTGCTCAACAGGCAGAAGAAAAGAAGATGCAGAAGTATAAACACCTTGACTCTTGCTACTTTTTCACTCCAGTGGCAATAGAAACAAGTGGAGTTTTTGGACCAAAGACAATGGAGTTCCTGAAAGGTTTGGGACATCGGCTGAGGCAGGTGTCTGGAGAAGCCAACTCCTTTGCATACCTCACTCAGAGACTCTCAGTTGCCGTCCAACGTGGCAATGCAGCTTCCGTGTTGGGAACAATGAAGATAAGCAGTCAGGAGGAAGAGTTTTTTGTATAGTATATTGTGTGAGTGAGTGAGTGTTAGGATAAGTATTATATTATTATTATTATTCTTTTTTTAATTTTATTAAGAATTAAATCAAAATTCACAAGTTACAAGATAAATGAACAAAACAAACAACATGATACTTATCCTAACACTCATGCACTCACACAATATACTATACAAAAAACTCTTCCTCCTGACTGCCCATCTTCATTGTTCCCAACACGGAAGCTGCATTGCCACGTTGGACGGCAACTGAGAGTCTCTGAGTGAGTTTATTTTTTGTTTGTTACAAATGTAACATGAATACAAGCCCTTGAAGGCAAAGTAACCATCACACCAAAGTCCTACGCTCTTGGTGACCTTTTTGGCTGGTGAGTTTCATCCTGATGCAGTCCGATTCAAGAGCCATTCTCCCTAGGTCAGAACTTGTCCTCGATCATGAAGTGACCCAGCATGCTCTGCCTCTGGGTTTCAGTTTTGTGTACATTTTGTTTCATGTTTGCAATACTTGCATACAGAGTATGTCATAATTTATATTAAAAATATTTTAAAAGATTAAAAGCCCTAAAAATAAAATAAAAACACATGGCATAATAATTTGCAACGTGTGAAAGAAATAAAATATTGGTGGCTTTTAAGATTTCATATTACAAAGCCCATGTTAACAACTCCATATCTAATGTTAGCAAATAATGACTTATGTTGATAATTAAATTTAATAAAAACATGAAATACATACAATTAGATGATACATAGGTCACTGGCAGCAATAAACGTACCATCAACACTTGAGCCCATTGGCCTATGCAGATCAGATGGCAAGCGACCTGATGGTTGTTCCATTGCCCCATGGAAGTCTGGCCAGTGTCTTGTTTGGGACTTTACTTGTGTGGACACCTTTGCAGCTTCATACATGTCTGATGCCACAAGGGAAGCTAGAGCTGTAGCCACAGCTGCTGAAGCCAGGAAGAGGGAGAAGTATGCTCTGCTGTCAAAATCCCACCATTTTGTCCCAGTAGCAATAGAGACCTCAGGTGCCCTTGGCCCTGATGCTCTCAGTTTGCTCACGGATATCAGCAGGCGTCAGCAGAGCATCACTCATGACCACCAGTCTCTCCCTTTCCTTCTGCAAAGAGTGTCCATTGCACTCCAGCAGGGCAATGCTGCCTCTGTAATGGGCACCACAAGTAGTGTGTAATTTATATAGTGTGTGTAATTTATATAGTGCATTCATTTAACTTTGTACACAAATTATATTTTAATGAATATAATACAATTAGATGATAATTAATTAAAAAAAGAAATAATAAGACAATAAATTTACTCCATGAATGACTTATTGTTGATTTTAAAAAATAACTGAGCCAACACACAATCAATTCTGGCTCCACATCATCCCAACAAGAAAATGAACTGTACATGTAGGTATGTAATAATTACACATTACACACAAAAGGGCTGATATAGAAATATACAACAGTGATCGTGACAGGAGTGCCCGTGAGTTGGCTTGCATCAAAGTCAAGCTAAACCCGCCATGACAGGTAGCACGTGACTTTGAGCAGTTTCCCCTGGTGGCTAGGACCCATAAGTCTCCTCTGCTATGAGGATACATGACCAGCCTAGATCTGAGCACTTGGCATCATTAGAATTGTGCTTGCGCACCTTGGCTGCCAGAGCTGCAGATTCACTTGTCACTTGAATTTATAGCGTAGATGTGACAGTCAGATCTAGGGCTGCTGGTTTGCTCAAATCCCAGTGAGGGATAAGGATGTCTGCTGGCCATGTTCTATGTCGTTCATGCCCCAACACTTCCCGCTTCAACGTGAGGACCCAGACAAGCCTGTCAACAAGACTCTAAGAGGACATCCCTGAGTCTGTTGTGTCGTGCCACCACATCTCCCCCGTGCTTGCATGTTAAGGCATGCGGGATTGTCAGCAACAGCAATGCCCAACCACCTACAGTAGCCTGAATCTCAGCTGGTTCAACATGGAGATTAAGCCTGAGGGAAGGAATAAGAGGCACCCAACATCATCATCAAAGATTTGCAATGCCTCACCAATAAAGGTTAGGGGAGGGGGGGGGGGGGGGGGGGGTTACTGCACCGACTTTCAGAAGCCACCACATTGCCTAAGCAGGAGCAGAGCCAGCTGCCGATCAACAGCACTTACATCCACCAACTGTACAAGCAACTTGGAAACACCTGCACGTTTGCATGCAACAAACTTGGCACAAAAGACTCCAATTGGAGCCCCAAGAATCTCAAAGTTAGGAGCACTATTGAAGGCATTACAAGCATACACATCAGAGGTGCCTGCTCATCCAAAGGGCAAGCAATAAACATCCCATCCTCCATTGAGTGAATCTAGGTCCACTCTGGCCTAAATTGTATAACCAGACAATCTACCCAATGTTCATATCATATACACCATCCTTATAACTGTATGCATTTGTGTGTAAAATACAAGCATACACAGCAGTCAGCAATTTGAATAAATGCACATTAGTAATGTTGATGTAACCATTTACATGCATTAGTCAGGTCCTCAGACCCGTGTTATTATCATTATGACTAATTAAGTTGTGTAGCCTCCATGTATGTGTTGTATTGCCAGCAGGTTTGTGCACCATAAGCATACATAGATATGTGGCACAGGATACTCTGGCCTGCCACTTCTGTATACAATTGCTCCCATTTGAGAGTCTGCATGAAGTTTCACCCAAAAATTTTTGGCTTCGACTTATTATAATAAAATCAGTTATTGGCATAAAATAATCACAATTAATAAGCTTTTCAAGGATGTTTACTCTAAAAAATAGCCTTTTTTTTTGGGCCTAATTAAGCAATGTAAGAACAAAAACATCATTCTGATTTCCATTGCATTCGCTCTTGAACACCCTGGATAGTTTTTTAGCAAAGTGAAGCCTTCGTGAAATTAAAATCAAGTTCAGCTTCTGTACTTGGAAACCACTGTACACATATTGCTGCAGTCACGTACATGAGTACAACATGCCGGCCTAATACAGCTATAATTTGTCCTCTCAGATATAATATTAACAGAAAGAAGTGGCACTGCATGGATGTTGACTGCTGTGACCAAGATAAACTGAAACACATCTGATGCAGCACTCAAAATACTCAAATGTAGAGGCAATAATTAGAATACACACATAGGTGACAGACAGAATTAAAGAACCAAATTATGCTATCCAACTACAAGATTAATGAAGTAGCCTCATGCTGGTGGTAATGTTCAAGTGTGCTGCTGCTGCTACCGACAACCACAGCCTTGCAGATGGGGCATTCACAATGGGAGTCCAGCCAATGCAGCAAACACCTGCAATGCAAGATTGAAAAAAAAGGTCAGCAGTGAAATGCTTCCTTTGCAAATTTTCCTTTTCTCATCTTCCCATGGCAATAGTCTGCACTGTACATCATTTTAATGCATAGCTTTACTAGTAGTGGTGTACTCCAGAACAATACTGCAAGCCCTCACCCAGCGTACAGACTTCCTATTGCATGTACTAGATGTAATCCACGCGACTTACTGTTTGTGGTAACCGTGGTTACAGGGGCACACCACAATATTCTCCCTAAGCACAAAATCCTCTATGCAGATTGGACAGGTCTATAGATGCAGTATTGTCATATGACGTGGTATAAAATACACGAATAAAATGACTAACCTCGTTTAAGACGATGGGACCACCAGATGACACAAAGTTCACCTAACAACAGAGCCATATATACCTATCAAGTTAGATGCAGGCGCGTTGCCCATTTAGCTCACATTCCGACAGTCGCTAAGAGCCGCTCGAACTGCTCTTCTCGTTCTTCGTTCTGGACAGCAGTCCGGGCTGTTGGGGCCAACAAATCTCACAGCGTATACTGACGCGTACGTTGAACACCATTCTATCCACACTCACTACGTCGCCCTAGCACATAACCTGAACGCAAGCATTGCAGGCCAAGGGTAGGCAGGAGTCGCAGGACACGCGAAGCGAACATCCCGCGTGCACACAACACATGCAAATCAATCAATACATTTATGACGCACCAGACTTGCTGAAAGCAGTGCATGGCACAGGAGAGCAATATCAGTATGAAGCACACAAACCCCGCAACGGACATTACGACCACCACTCCTTGAGTAACATCCTCCATTCATCACTCGACCTCACGAAGTTCGCAGTCCACAAAACAGTTCAATTTAATATCGTGTAAACATTTTGCCATAGATACAGTATTATAGTTAGTACCCGTGAAAAATCACAAATTTTGTACATGTAGAAAGGTTAATTATATTCATAACACGCACGCAATATATGGTGACATATATAAAATTAATAATCAATGATTACATGGTCGGCTAAGGTCAGGTGTGAGTTGGCGGTCCTTTCATAAAGTTTAAAAGTGCACCCGAGTAGCAGGACAAAAGTGTTCAGCCAGCATGTGTTAATAATCATATATAAAAAGCAACTGCGCAGAAATGTAATAATGCAGGCACATGATGTGTGCTATGTGCATGGAACAGTGAGGGTAAACAGAACCTGGGGGTGTGGGGGATTCAACATAAAAACAAACACTTTAATTATCAGTAGGTGTGCAACACACACACACACATGCACGCGCGCGCGCGCGCGCGCACACACACACACACACACACACACACACACACACACACACACACACACGTGGCCATCTATCATGTATGCTAATCAAACATGACAAAATATCCAACACCGGCTGCTCTAGCTATATGAGAGGGCACGTACACTCAAGCTGAGCATGGTATACGTAGGAGTGTGCATACGTGTTAAAAAGTTCCCCGCACCTTGCACGCAGGATGCGCGAACTTACCGCGTGCGCACAACACATTCAAATCAATCAATATGACGCACCAGGCTTGGTAAAAGCAGTGCTTGGCACAGGAGATCACTGTCAGTACGAAGCACACAAGGCACGCAATGGACATGATCACAACCACCACTCCGACTTTCGACTCCTCCATTGATCGACTTCACGAAGTTCGCAGTCCACGATAATTTAATATCTTTTACCTCACCTTTTGCATAGTAAAATTGATAGGTCGACCACTACATGCATGTAACCTACATGTAGGCGTTGCAAACATGCAGCTTTATTCCATACAATGAACAAACAGCCACTCTTCAAATAAACATGATCAATACAGCAAAGAAGGCTACTTGCAAGGTGGCGGCAGAAAACGTGCTGCTAGTCTGGTTGGGGCATAGATAATAGAGTAGTCTATGGTTGGGGCACGCACCTCATTTAGCTTGACAGAAAAAACTCGCTAAAGCTTTTTAGGCAGATAGAATATCACCACCTCTATAAATTATCTCTGGTCAAACACACACGATTTCACGCTCCTTCATCTCGATTGGGTATCTAGGAGAGCCAATGGTTGAAGGACCTCCAAAGCGAATGAAAAATGAAGCATAATGTTTCAGTTTCGATTTGAAAGTTTTAAAGACCATTGAATGCGAGGACCAGAAGTCGCGTGCGCGGTCAATGTAGACCCGTTTCACATGACGTCAAAACTCACATGAAAATTAATTTAATGAAATTCATTTGTGTTTAATGCAATTCATATTTAATTCTGTCCGCCATCTTGGTGCTCAAGTTACTATAGAACGGTATAGGCAATTTACAGTTTTTTTAAAAATTATTTATGCCTGTTTTGGGTCTCGTAATACTTTTGTATTCTTACCATGGAATGATGTCAGTGCCCACTGTAAAAAAATAAAGCAAACTCATAATCACTTATTGTGAACGTACAGTAATAACCAAAAGCTTTGTTTTGCCCATACCGTTCTATAGTAATTTGAGCACCAAGATGGCGGACAACAAATAATTTTAATGTAATTGCTCACGCGATGAAAAGGGTCTATAGGAACCCCTCTAATGCTGGCTCTAGCGGGGCCCACCGGCCTCAAGTGTCCTGATTATCGAGGTGTCCCTTGTCCCTTTTTTATTACAATGACTATATAATGATGGAAAGTGTAGCCTAAAAGTGTTTGTATGTGTACAATATACAGCATATATTCTGTATATTGTACACATACAAACACTTTTAGGCAAGTGATGTTCGTTTTGGGGGAAAAAAATGATGTTTGAACCATAGATAGTATACTATCTATGCTTGAACAGAGCACGCGCGTAGTTGCTGAGCATTTCAACTTGGTGGCTGCACTCAGTAGCTCATCACTGTCACCATGCAGTCCTAGTTCAGTGTACTTCTTCGGCTGTGTGGCTGTTCTGCTCAAGATATGTGCCGATATCTTCAAGGCAGTCAATGACTTCTATAAAATATTTCAGCCTATCATCCTCACTGGCCTTCATCACTGTTACCAAGATACACTCATTTCCTTATATCTTTTGGGACCAATGAAGATTTTTTTTTTCTTTTTTTTTTTGGCCCCGCATAGCATGGCAAGCTGCAGTGGTGTTCCCCGAAAGAGGGGAAAATGCAATAATGCACATTTTTGATAATATCTCATGAATGGTATATAATTGTGTCATGCCAATTACATTTTTAGATTCAGCATCTTCTTCTGAACAGAGTACATTCACTTTAATTCAATTATGACTTGTAAAAAAAACAGTGCATCATAGTAAATAACTCCTGGTCAGGTTGGATGTTCAAGGCTATAACTCCTCTATTCTTTGCAGTTTACCTACCAATTTTTTTTTGTATGTACCCAATACAGGTGAGTACCTATAGTGTTGTATTGAGCTCTTAAGTCCCACTTACTGTGGAGATCGGTAGGAAAGTATCACTTTTTGCTGGGTCTTCGTATGAATTCGGACAAATTAGTTTGACTTAATGGTTAAAATTGACTTTTACTAAATGAGAGGTCCCATATAATTTTTTTTAATTCTTTGGCAGTTTGCTATCGGCATTAAACAATCCATGAAATGTTAAAAAGCTTAACATTGAAAGCCATCAGTTTTTCACCCGTTTTTTTTAGGATTTCTCCGTAGATCGTAGTAAACGTGTAGCAAATAATCGCGTTTGTACTTATTCTATCAAGTATTCTACATGTAGAAATGCTTTTAAAAGTTACGTACAGTGCTTACAAACGAAAATACTTTACTACATGTTTACTATGATATGTCTCTGCAAGTATCGCTTGCATGATAATAAGGCCTATCTGGAGCGTGTGCAGAAAGTAATCCGTGAAAACAATGTCTTATAATCCAGGCGTCGTTTTTAGAAGACAAAATGACTTGTTTCTATTTGCTATAACCATGTATTGCATCATGTCCGCTTTTTGGGGTGCTTTTGTATTGTGTATTAAACTGTCACAGTGGCGTAGGAGCTGCGGTCAGTAGCGGATCCAGGGGGGGGGCTAGGGGGGGCTATAGCCCCCCCCTCCCCCCCTCAAATTAAAAATTCATAGCATACTTGCATGGGTGATAATACTAGTAATTCAGTGTAGAAATAACACAGCGCTCCCCCATACCCCCTAGCTGGGCGGGAGGGGTGCCCCCCTCCCGCACCCTCCCCGGGACGGCTCCGCCTACAGCCAGCCCCTCCCCTTTTTAGCCCCCCCCCAACCGTCCATGCTGGATCCGCTACTGTGCGGTGGTGGCCGCTGCACTTTTTCCTTTAAATATATATATAATTATATATATATAGGTTGCATGTATCAATACAATTAGCTGAGTTAGTTAATGACATGCAAGTGGACTGGCTACCCATACAACGTAGTTTACAACGGCTACCACAAGTGGCCTTGGCTGCACTATACCGGTAGCTGTTTTGTATTTTATATTACATGCACAGAGGCAACTGGCAAGGTCTCAAAACAAACTCACCTGGTTACATAGTTTTTGGAGTTTTTCTACGCAAAAAGCGTTGGCTTCTGGGGCTCCGCCCCAGACCCCGATGAGCAACTGATGAGCATACCCCCTGACTGGGCGGAGAAGGTGCCCCCCCCCCTCCCGCACCTCCCCGGGGAGGCGGGGGAACCACAGTTGTTGGCCCGCTGCACGTTATACTCCCTTCCAGACTTCTTACGCCACTGTTAACAGCATGCAGATAGCGCACTACGTAGTATCCTGTTTACGGGATATGTTAGTGCATTGTCAGCTAGCAACGTAACTTGTTTGGGACTTAGAGAATAGAGATAGTGTCCTGTTTAACAAGGTGTCCGTATCTCAGTGAGTCCGCATTTCGGTACATGTAATGATTTTACTGACTCACAAGTCACGTGAGAAGTGCGATATCACCTACCTCTATAGAAATAACAGCAGCGTCAACTGTAGGGGCAAGGGACATGGTGCAAGTGGTGCACTTAACCTTTATAATAAGGACCGCCACACGACATTGGTATGTGTGTACAGGAAAGGTTAACGACTGCCCTAAGAGCATATTGCACTTTTAAAGAGATTAATTGTTTTTTCAACTGATGATGATTGGTAGCCTACTCCTACGGGTGGACATCACGTGATTGCCATTGAATGTCAGGTGACAGGGGGAAATTAACAAGTGTGCTGTACTCTTTATACATCGTGTCAACTGTGATGCTGTGTGGGTTCATTAATCCGATTTGAGGATGAACTAACTGAACTGCAATAAACTATAATACATATACTGGTATAATAAGCCTGGGTACCTGCACAGGAGCATAGTAATGCATGCTTATCTGGCACAGTGGGGGTGTGGAGGATTCAACATAAAAACAAACACCTTTATTAGCAGTAGGTGTGCAACACACACACACACACACACCCACACCCACCCTTTCCTTCATCAATCATGAAATACCCAACAAACACTGGCTGCTACTACACCATACATGGGCACTTGAATACACTAAAGGGGGCTGTGCCCCAGTCCAATGTCTAAACACGTAGAGCTCTAGTGTCCCTTTGCTATTGAATCCCGAATTTTTCTGGCAGATTCCTCAGCCTTCAGCTTGTCTGTAGTATAGACAAATGATTAAAAAATAAAACGAACAACACAAAACAAAACAGAGCACCAAATTACGTCAGCCATGATATACTGGGGTCTTTAGGAAAGGAATTATGAATATGTCCATCAGTCGGGTCCCCAGACTAACATTGAACATGGTACATGTCGCCTGTTACTAGGTTCAATATTATTATAGGATGCCAAAATATACCAGTGCATGTATGGCAGGCTTCAAGACCTATCACGTAGTACAATTAGCAGGACTGCATCCACAGTAGTGAACCAATCCGTTGCGTAATCGGAACAGACCCCTTGAAAGATGGACATCAAAAGCGTTGCCCCATTTGCTGCCTTGGCAATATATCAGTGCTACGTTACTAGAAATAGACATGTGACAAGTCCCACATATTTATTGGCTAACTTCGCAGCTCCAAAAAAAGAAATATATATCCAGATACCTCAAATCCTTTTAATCTCGCGCCGTTAACGTCAACAACTTACTATTCTTTCTGTATCCATACACAATGCCCAGAGCTAGCATCGAATATCTCGAAAACTATACAGAAGTGAGATAAAAGAACAAAGAAGCTAGAGAACTAAGGCATACCTTTATGAGCGGTGAAACAGTCATTGTTGTTTGGGGCGATGCTACAACTCTAATTAACGCACCTCGACTGGACGAGTAATACTTGTGGTTAATTAATACATTGAATCGTGTTATTGTTCATTTGTTCAACACGGTGTAGTGCTACAATACATCAGAACATCTTTTCGTCATGTCTAAGAGAGCAAGAAAAGACTTCAAAACCGGTCTGGAGAAAGTAGGAGAGTTTTTTGAGTCCACTGTAGAAACACATATGGGTACGCTGGTTTTATTCACTACAAGTTTACATCTATTGCCCTTTTGATTTTAGAAAGTGTGAAAGTAAGCCAGCAGCGCAGCAAGATCGGCATGGTTTTCGGCGCCATACCACATCTTGTGGCCCTGGTTTTTACTGCTGTTATAGTATGGATCGCCAAGCCTAGCAGCGGTAAGTGAAGTACTAAATACTAGTAGTGTACCAACCAGCAGTTTTTAAAAGACTATTCCTATACAGCTGTACTAGCTAACATAGAAAGTTTATTTATTCGTAATTACGGTATCTTTGTAACGAGTGGTGCAGGCGAGGGGACATGCATTCACTATGTGGTAATGGAGAGACTGCTGATGACCAGAAGAGTTAAGAGGGTTCACCCCTGCCCACTCCTGTCCATCCTGCCCCGCCCCTGTACATCCTGCCCCGCCCCTGCCTCTATTACTTGAGAATTATCCAGGTGGAAAAGAAAATTTTAAAACTGCAACCACGTATCTTTTGCTCTGCTAATCTGATTTTAACAAGCTTTTTGGTACTATGTAGTTAGATCCTTGCTCTAATGCTTGTCAGAGGTCCAGTCCAAATCCAGATTTGGTTTTTAAATTAAGGTCCACAACAGCATCAAGAAGTATATTATGATGTTGCAGTCAAATTAAGCGGAAATATCGTGGTCAATGCACTATTTTTTTGATCTGCAAAATTGAAATGAAGTTTTCCCCCCTGCTTCAAATTTGTTTTTAAATGATTAATTATTTAAATTCAATTTTATTTGGTACACCAATTTCATTCCACTGAAATTGGTTTCTATGGGATATGCCATATTTTTTCTATGTTCTACTCTTAAATAAACCATTTCTAAAGTTGTTTACCCTTTCTGCATTGATTAAGTGAGCATATTCATAGTGGTTTGCAACTACATGTGGCCATGTAAACACTTTAGAAACATGTATCTCAAGAGCAGAACACATGCAATTATCTCATATTTCATAGAAACTGATCTCAGTGGGGGAAAGTCAACGTGGTACCAAATAAATAATCATTTTTTTTACTTGAAAATTTGACAGCGAGGGGAAACTGTCGCAGATTTTAAAAGCTCTCTATCAGTGCGTGGACCTTGATATTGCCTTTTAATTTGACCACCACATTGCAATATATACCTTCCTCGATGCTGTTTTGGACATTCAATTAATGCCTTGGCCAAAATATCAATTGAAAGTTATGTGGTGCTATTTATGCTGTAAGCATGCAGCGGTACCCCCTGGATGCAGACCATTAGATCATGGGTGGCGACTCTAGGCAGTACAAGTCTTTATTACTGTCGTGTTCGTCATGAGCCAATTAAAATGCATTGTTGCTTCAGGGATTGGGGGGGGGGGGGGGGGGGGGGAAGGGGAGGGGGGTTAGTCATCAGTTGGTCCCAGGCAAATTCTAGTACTGAATCTATAGATTTTAAATGCAGTGGTACCTGGATAAGATCCACTGCAGTACAGTAGCGGCTCACAAAATGCGACAGTTAACACCTCACAAAATGCGACTCTAAAGCACATTCATTTCAACCTCAAGTAAACTGTTAGTTTGCACGAGATGCCCCACGGAGGGGTTACTAATGAGATTCACGTTGTGACCAAAGTATCAACAAACCTCGACTGTGTCAACCTGTTGTTTGGATCCTAAGATTTTCTCAAGAGATAGTTTCCTGGTGTACACGTAGCTACGTAATCCGCCCCTTTTCTAATACACGGCTGTTTCAATGCATTGAAAAGAGCGACATTTAGTTTGTTTACATTTACGCCCACAAAATTTTTGAAATACAGCTGTAGTGTTACGTCACTCCATAGTAACCAAAATGAGCGATTTTGGCCGATGGAATGTGCTACTTTTCTATAAAAGAGAACGCCTTGGAAGCTCTGGAACAGATTTAACAAAAGGTTCCACCTATGCAATACGCGATAATATTGGGATTGCGTCTGATAAAGCTTTCCAAATATAGTGATTATGCTATAAACGGAGTAACCTGGTTTGAATGGGACCTACACAATGGCAGTTTACAGAACGTAAGAAGTTACAGTGGGGCAGTGGCTTTTATGGATAATTTCCATATTGGTTGGTCTTTGTTTATCTTCTGCCGCCAAGTGTTGGGTCACCATACGAGCCGAGTAACGCCAAACGCAAAACTGTCAAGAAACGTGTACGCAAGTACGACCAGCATGCAGTATATTGTGGTCACTACATATACAAAAAACGAAACTTCACACAAAATTGTATCACTTCGATTTCTTTGCCCTCTTGATTGGTGGTGGCCTTGCATCCACATTATCAGGAGCTATAGTGATTAAGTGTTCTTTCACTATAAACTTCAACCTTTCTACTGGATTCCGAATATTCCTATAAGTGATGCCCAGAGAATTGAAACGAGCATGGATGGATTCGGATCCTTGCTCTCCAAGCAACCCAAATCCTACACCATATGACTGAATAAATTCTACAGCATGCTCTTCCAGCATGTGCATTTTTATGGGGATGGTTTCTTCTGGAAAGGTTGATCGAAAGTACTTCATAAAGGCAGCAATAGCTTCACCTGCATGTTAGATATACATAAAAAAGTGTATCTTATATGCATACATGGTATAAGATTACCTAGTTCACAACACTTTGCCTCTGATACAAAGTTCTGGTCATATATGTTGTGACATGTTGCTAAATGAGTGAAGGCTGTCTTCATCTTACTTCCGACTTCTATGGCTTGTGGAACAAGAGCAGGTAGCTTGGCTTGTGCCACCTTCACTATAGAAGAGCACAAGGTCTCCAGATTGGCGGGCTGCAGATATATAATTTGTAATGTAATGTTATTATGAACATTAAATTACCTGCAGTGTTTTGTGGATGTGATTTCCAACAAAAGTACCTCCATGGTACTGTTGGCGATGAACCCCAAATGATTGGAGTGCTACATCCAATTCTTTGAAAAATGGACCATCACTTTTCTTAAGATCTTTTTTAACTGCTTTTTGTAGAGTGCATATCTTGTTTTGCTGTTTTAATAATTAGTATACATTCACCTCAATACAATATACACAGACAATGTAATGCATGCAAGCAACGTACTGCTGTTTTAATGTCCTTTTTGAGTTTTGCTGATTGACGATCTAAGCCATCAATGATGGCACTTGATTGACCTACAGCCACTGATACAAATGTTTTAAACTGTGTAATTAATGTCCGTTTCTCCTCTTTTTTATTTACATCTTCACTTAGTGTCTGGATCTGTTTTACTAAATTGACAGATTTTGTGTAGGATGATGCAGTGTCTAATGCATGCTCATCGCAGGAATAAATTGCTAGGGTCAAGTCTAGCTTATGACACTCATCTTCTAAAATGTTGAACAGTTTTACAAAGATACCCTGAGTTATATGCAACCCTGGTAAACAAACCTGTAAATATAAGGTATACTTAAAAGAATAAGTACTATACAGATAGGGTGATCTTACTTGTGCTAAAGGAATCTGAATAATGGGTGGTGAAATACAATTGAAAAACTCTTTAGCTTCCTCAATGTTGCCTCCAGAATTTATAAATCTCTGGTTCCAGGATATAATTGACTCAATGGACCTCTTTGAGCTAACTCCTCTGATAGAAGGGTCCACTTTCATCTGTTTGCTAGTAATTTCACAAAATGGACATGGATGTCGTCCTGATGAAAATATTTTGTTATTTGCGTACAACATACATTATAATAACCCACCACTGGCACCTGAGAATCCATATGCTTTACTGATAAACTCATAATCACCGCAGAGAAAAAGACGAAATGAATAATCCCTACATTAGGTGCAACTGTAACAATTATTTGAACAATACATGCATGTACATACCTCCAAGTCATGCTTTCAATGAACTTAATTTGTGTCTGGTATCGATTTAAGATCATGTGTAGATTCATGTAACTGTCACTAGCTTCAAAACATGAGAAGACACATGTGTTTTGAACTGAATTTGGAGAGATGGTATTTACAATTTGAAAATTAAATTTAAAAGATCCTCCACCCTTGTCTCCACCTATTTTCACCCAAATTTCAGTTGCAGGAATTATACCATTGTGCCATGTGAGTCTTCCATTTCTGTAACCAATAATCATGGTAAATTGTTCATTAATGCTATAATTATAATTATACATGTATATACCTGTGATTTTCCTCTAGCAGTTGTACTATCTTTTGTGACAAATCAGGAATAAATGCATGAGGTGCACCTCGTATTTCTTCTCCATCAGTAAGTGGAAATGATAAGGGACAAAGTTCTGCATCAAGGTTTTCACCAACTAGGCTATTGGCAACATCACGCATTATCTTCTCACTTCCTAAATTGATTCCCGATCCTTTAAACCACCTATTATTAGAAAAAAAAAGTACATTAACATAAGAAAATAGCTTACAGCAATTTACCTCCGAAGATCTCTGATCTTGTTCCATGGTATTGCAAGTTCAGCTTTAATTGCTAATACTTGCTGTGCTCCAATTTCGTTAATAATCCCTGCATCCTTTAGCAGTTTTGCTTTCGCATCTTTGTTTAAAGATTTGATCTCTTCAAATAGAAGGGCAGATGATTCATTGGCAGTAAGAATGTTGCATATCTTCTTTGCTTCATTACATCTGCGTTGCAATGTCCTCCTGCTTGCAGTATTCATTAATTTTCTAGGCTTTGTAACTCGCAAAAAGGTGAGAGGCTATATTGTAATAGAGAAACAAATAATTACATTTAATTTAAGATATGAGCAAAACATTACTTGTCCTCCAGTAGGAATGTTAATAACATCAGGGTCTTGGCTGTTAGACAGAAGTTGATGTATAACTGATGCCACTGATGTTTCAGATTGTGATTGTGTAATGTCAGATTGAATAAATGGTGTTATATTAGAATATAATTCTGGCTTTTCAGATGAATTAGGGCACAATAGTTCAGGTGAGGATTGTGATGAATATGAAACTATAGTTGGAGGTGAAAGTCCTGTAGACATGTGAAAAGGGGGACATGATTGTGATCTTGCAACAACAGTTACATGTACGGGAGAATGAATGACAGGAACATAAATAGGAGATCCTTGGGATACATCAAAATGAGCGTATAAGGGTGGCGATCCAGGTGATATGAAGGTTGATGCTGAAGGTGGAGAATCTACATGTAGTTGTGTGGATTCTGGTGAATAGATGGCTGCAACTGAATGTTTGCAAGGAGAATTTAATGATGTATCAAACTGGCAAGATTGTTGGTACTCAGTTGATGAAATAGAAGATACTGAATTTGGAGGCAATGATGGGAAAACTGGATTTAAATCTGGAGAGCTGGCTGATATATTCAGTCTTGAAACTTGAAAAATGGATTGAGATTCTGGAAAATGCAATTCAGAAGAATCAGATGATCTCTGTTCCAGGCACATTGACAAACATGGCATGCTGGAAGACCCTGGTTGTGTATCTAAATTGTCATATTCAGTGCAATCAGCCGTAAATACTGTTCTTAGCAAACGGATAATAATGTCAGGAGCAGGTTTGAGTGTTGATGGTGTAAGCATTTCTGCATTACAACAGGGACATTGACAGCTTCCAGATGATTTTACCAGCTTTAAAAGACATGGTGCACAGACTACTTTTCTGCATGGGAGCTCTAATGGATGAACTAATCTGCCAAAGCAAAGTGGACACTTCAAATAGGTAGATATGTTTGCACAAATGGGAGGATTAGAGTTGGTTAGTAAAGGTGAAATAGTATCCAAGTGTTCTATCAGCATTGCAGGTGTAATGTTTGAGGATGCTTGTAATGCTTTGCTTTTTTTAATTTTTTTTGGATTGCCCCCTCTTCTACATGACTCAAAATACTGGCATACCTAAATGTACAGAGGTTGTATATAGCATTATTTACATGCATGCATGCACCAGTGTATACCTTGCAACTTTCATTGTGAGCCTCCCACTGATGCACCTTTATAAAACTTCTATAAGGTTTGCCTGAACTTCTGGAAGTTAAAATCTGAGTAATTGCTCTTTTGCAATTGCTACAAAACGATGCAGGGTGAATTAGATGATCATCCTTACTTATATCCAGTCCAAAGGCTAATTGCAACTCGTTAGCGAATTGTACACAGGTGTATGTGACTGCTCTGTACTTTAGCTTTGCACCAAACAGTCTCCTACCACATACCCTGCAGTGTTTATCTAGTTCAGTACGATGAAACTCCATTGCGTTACTCGAGTATTCGTAGAATTCAGTCCGCTTTGTCGGCAAGTACAAAGTAACCCAACGCTTGCAGTATGCAGTAGAATGTTGAGAGAAGCCCGTACAATTGAATATGTATGCGCAACTTACACCTGTAACTTCTGAACAAAATATAAGCACGACAGATCTCCACCCCTTTTCTGAAACTGAACGCACGTGACTATACACTACGACCGAAAAAGTAACATATTAAAGGCTTATTGGGTTATCTGAGACATTATCCAGCTAAAGGAACGCTTAAAGCTAACAAGTATGGGAAAACATAGGATTGTTGTGCATAGTTCGTACAAAAATAAGAACGCCAAAAGTGGCTTCGTTAATGAGCACAAAATAGCAGTTAATGAGCATTAATTATGCGTGTTCTAATTATTGAACTAAATGTCGCGCGGGAAACAGCCGTGAATATTTCATTTCCTTCTCTGTGCCCTGCCTACCTGTACTTCTTACTGCACGCTCACTTCCTTTGTCATAATAAGAGGTTCAACCTTGCTTTGTTACCTTGGTGGGGGGGATGGACACAACCTGAGTACCCAACCCAAAGAAGGAAACTTTCACTATGTAGTACACTGTTCCTTCAATTTTACCTCACGTCTTCACTTTCTTGATGATACACATGCACTCGCGTTCTCTTGGTTATGCACCTTGGTTCAGCATCTGATCATGTAACACCTCAGGTTAAGAGGAGGTATACATTAATATGGATGTACCTGGAATATCAGACTCGCTGCAAGGCTCAGAACATTGTCAATCATCTAAATTAGGTGCATTTTAAGGGAAGGGAGGAGTGCAGTAATCCTAATCCCACCATACCACGATAACTCATCTTAGTTTTGGCAATGAGCACACCTTTTTCTGCTGTGCAAGGATGAAAAGCACGACACAAGAAAAAGGTAGTGTGCAGGCGTCTGCAACATTATGATAAATGTGTATGGTACCATACAAATTGTAGCTGCAGCATTACATGTCAAAAATGGGACACCTGAAAATGCTTTATATGTAGGGCAGCTTTGCCAACCATTCATACAGAGAACACAGATCAATTGCGTTCAGGTCACTGGCTCATTGAGGCAGATGGACGTTGCGGACAAATGTCTGTGGAGTACGATCAGGTTAGGCTGGCTGCCACGGGGATCTAAGCTACATGTAGTGCTGCTTCTTTGTATGTGTAGGAACCATATACACTTGTGCATAGCTCTACATGTAACTAACTTGCTCAGGTACTGTCTGTCAGGCTGTGTGCATGAGTACTTAAAAGATGGTGGTAACAGCTGCAAAGCACACAATATAATTACTTAACCGCTTAGAATAATTTAAATCTAATTGAACTGGTAGTATTTGCCTAAGTACTGTAACATGTCCAAAAAATGAAATGGTTAGTTAACTGTAATCCTGAGCTATAGTGATTTAAAAGCGTTGCGTTCATTCGTGGACACCCGGTATATACATACAACACACAATTGTCCAAAAAAAAAAATCATTCACTTACCTCGTAGTTTCACACATATGATTCCAAAGTACAGTGAGTGTGATGCGTATGACTGCCTGCGTACTTTATTACTGCCGCGATAAAAGTGATCATTCATTAGAAATAGTGATCCCCGTTCCGAATTCTAATTAGTGAGCACTTTAGAAGTTGCATGCGGCATGGCCACGGATACTCATAGGAAGAAGAAAAGAACGAATCTCAGCATTCAAGAAAAGAAAAGATTGTCTGAAGAAATCCGAGATGGTAAACCGGTACGTGATGTGGGGAAGAAGTATGGTATAAGCCCATCACAAGTGTACAGGATTCTAAGGAACAAAGGTTCTCCTCCTGTGCGATCACGTGATGTACCTTTACACTCTAAGATAGGAGTAAATAAGGCAAAGTTTCCTATCATTGACCAAGCAGTCTTTGAATGGTTTTGTGCAATGAGAACTTTTCGTCGAGGCAGTACATATAAACTGTTGCCAATCTCACGAGAATTAATTAAGGCACGCGCCAAGCATGAAGCCAAGGTTCGTAATATTGTAACGTTTAAAGCATCTGATGGGTGGTTCGCTCGCTGGAGGTGGCGATATGTCGTAGGGAAACGTGTTCGCTTACAAGGTGAAGCTGCCGATGTAGATCTGCCTGCTGTTGAACTAGAGATGCAGCGTCTTAGGGAATCACTTAGCAAGTATCCTATTGATAATATCTTTAACATGGACGAAGCAGCGCTATTTTTCAGAGCATTACCCAATAAGTCGTATTTGATGCATGATGAAGGCGATCCTCGTAAGGCAGGTCGAGGCTGTAAAACTATGTCATCAAAAGAAAGACTTACTCTTATTTTGTGTGCAAATGCAACAGGTAATCGGAAAATAGTACCTGTTGTGATAGGATCGGCAAAAAAGCCTCGCTGCTTTCAACACACGCAACCCTGTATCCCATACTTTCATCAGAAAAACGCTTGGAATGATATGAAGAATTTTGTCAAGTGGTGGGATGAGGTTTTTTTACCTGATATTCGTGTGTGGACTAAGGATCCTGTTGCACTTTTGATGGATGGGTTTTCAGGACACGATAGAAATGTTAAGGACCCTAATGGTCAAGTAACTGTGTTTGTATTCCCACCTAATGTAACTGCTGTGTATCAGCCTATGGATCAGGGGATAATAGCCACGCTCAAGACAGGGTACAAGAGCAGGCTACTGTCACAATTAGTTCAGACTGTTGGTGATAATGAATTACAAGCATTGGCTAAGCAGCTACCTTCAGGAACTGCTGGTTTGGCATATGGCTGCCCCCCTCATGTAGGGGATGCAATTATTCTGGTAAAGGAGTCCTGGGATGCTATTTCATCTTCAACTATAGCTGCTTGTTGGGATCATGCTCACTGTTTGTCTGGTATTGAGGCAGCTGGACTTGCAATGGAATTCAGGGAGTATTGCAAGACTGTGCAGTCTGACACTGTTCAAATCATGTGTGAAAGGTTAGCTAGCTTAACCATAGGTAACACTGATCACTTCAAAAACACAGGCCTTGATGTTGTAGTGAAAGCAGCACATAGTCAGCCCAGCACTGCCTCGAGCATGCTCCTTGAATGGTTGCAATTGGAAGATATTGGTGCAATTCCTGTAGACGAAGAAGATGTAAGTGAAGCAGACGGTGATGAAAGTATAGATCCGCAGAACAAGGAAAACTTAGTAAGCAGAGCATTACTCCTTTTACAAGACTTGCATGGACTTGCTGCAAAACTTCGTAATGCCCAGCTTATGGATGCTACAAGGCAATTTGTTGTAGACCTGAGCAATGCTGATTCTGCCAATGCCTGACAATATGCTTTTTTTTTTGTGGCAATTTTACCTGACCATTTCCATGTGTACTGACTGCGATTTTTTTCATTGTCCTTCATGTCTGCGTTTTTTTTTCATGTCATACTTCACCATTAAGTATCTTAAATAAGTATTAGCTCATGTTATTTTATACATGACTTGTATGCCAGTTGTATATTTTAGCTGTATTTTACATGTTTATAGATATTGTAGTCGTTCAGTTCAAGTTCAGTGGCATTCAATTGTTCAATTCACACGGTATTGCACACCAGAACACCTGGAGAGAAAAAAAAGTAGGGTGAAAAAAAAAAAAAAAACTACAAAGTAAAAAACACAACTTGCTTATATCCCTATTTTACTCCTTGTACAATAGCAAGTGCACAATATCATATCCTAATAATTGCTGGTAATTGCCTTGTAAGAATGCTGAAACAAAGCTGTCATAATGGTGCTATCCACATGGCTCACTCCTCTCTCTGATGTGAATACCTTGACTCATGGTGGTGTGAAGCATCCTCCAGCATGTAGGTGTGTGTGTGTGCTTTGCAGCTGTTACCACCATCTTTTAAGTACTCATGCACACAGCCTGACAGACAGTACCTGAGCAAGTTAGTTACATAAGTTGATGTACATGTAGAGCTATGCACAAGTGTATATGGTTCCTACACATACAAAGAAGCAGCACTACATGTAGCTTAGATCCCCGTGGCAGCCAGCCTATCCTGATCGTACTCCACAGACATTTGTCCGCAACGTCCATCTGCCTCAATGAGCCAGTGACCTGAACGCAATTGATCTGTGTTCTCTGTATGAATGGTTGGCAAAGCTGCCCTACATATAAAGCATTTTCAGGTGTCCCATTTTTGACATGTAATGCTGCAGCTACAATTTGTATGGTACCATACACATTTATCATAATGTTGCAGACGCCTGCACACTACCTTTTTCTTGTGTCGTGCTTTTCATCCTTGCACAGCAGAAAAAGGTGTGCTCATTGCCAAAACTAAGATGAGTTATCGTGGTATGGTGGGATTAGGATTACTGCACTCCTCCCTTCCCTTAAAATGCACCTAATTTAGATGATTGACAATGTTCTGAGCCTTGCAGCGAGTCTGATATTCCAGGTACATCCATATTAATGTATACCTCCTCTTAACCTGAGGTGTTACATGATCAGATGCTGAACCAAGGTGCATAACCAAGAGAACGCGAGTGCATGTGTATCATCAAGAAAGTGAAGACGTGAGGTAAAATTGAAGGAACAGTGTACTACATAGTGAAAGTTTCCTTCTTTGGGTTGGGTACTCAGGTTGTGTCCATCCCCCCCACCAAGGTAACAAAGCAAGGTTGAACCTCTTATTATGACAAAGGAAGTGAGCGTGCAGTAAGAAGTACAGGTAGGCAGGGCACAGAGAAGGAAATGAAATATTAGAAAAGGGGCGGATTACGTAGCTACGTGTACACCAGGAAACTATCTCTTGAGAAAATCTTAGGATCCAAACAACAGGTTGACACAGTCGAGGTTTGTTGATACTTTGGTCACAACGTGAATCTCATTAGTAACCCCTCCGTGGGGCATCTCGTGTAAACTAACAGTTTACTTGAGGTTGAAATGAATGTGCTTTAGAGTCGCATTTTGTGAGGTGTTAACTGTCGCATTTTGTGAGCCGCTACTGTACGTCACCTGGCTTACATTAACTATATTCATTGCCTACCATAGTTGTGATACCCCAAGTATATATACACATTGTTAATTGGTATCTGCTTTATGTCTTTTAACCCTATGCCTGCAGCTATCTTAACCCTCTGTATTCCCTTTAGCTGTTATTTAACCCTCTGTATTCCCTTCAGCTGTTATTTAACCCTCTGTATTCCCTTCAGCTGTTATTTAACCCTCTGTATTTTCTTCAGCTGTTATTTAACCCTCTGTATTCCCTTCAGCTGTTGTATTTAACCCTCTGTATTCTGTATTCCCTGCAGCTTTGTTTTCATGGCACCCAACTCTCATGTCACTTGGGGTAAGATTAAGGGAAGAGGACCCAGCAAAAAGTTCTTGCGCAAGATTCTTGGGCAAGATGGCCAGGATCTTGCCCAAGATCTTAGGCAAGATCCTGGGCAAGATTTTGGCCACCATCATCTTGGCACCTTGGACAAGATCTTGGGCAAGTTCTCTTGCGCAAGAACTTTTTGCTGGGGGTGGGAGGGGGGGGGGGGGGTAAACATAAAATAGTGACACACACTAATGCATCTACTGCTCCACATCATACCTCCATATAATGCCCACCATACCTCCATATAATGCCTACATCATACTTCCATATAATGCCCACACCATGCTTCCATTTAATGTCCTACATCACACTTCCGTATAATGCCCTACACTATACCTCTGTATAATGCCCACCATACCTCCATATAATGCCCACACCATACCTCCATATAGTGCCCACACTATACCTCCATATAGTGCCCTACATCATACTTCCATTTAATGTGTAGTTGGGAGTCAGTCATGTAATAAAGCAGACTCCTTTCTACAGGTAACCATCCCATATGAGCTTGGGGAGTAATATCTGTGGGAACCTGCACATGGTCCCCATTCCCACCCCCACCCCCACCCCCCTGCATTAGAAATCACAGACCATGTGTCTGGAAGAGAAGAACAAATAAATAAAAGACAAAATAGGGACTGGCTTGCAACCCTTCCGCGTGTGCTCTAGGATTACATGGTCCCTCCCACATTAACCTTGGTTAACCCATTAATGCCCTACATCATACTTCCATATAATGCCCTACACCATACCTCCATATAATGCCCTACACCATACCTCCATATAATGCCCTACACCATACCTCCATATAATGCCCTACACCATACCTCCATATAATGCCCTACACCATACCTCCATATAATGCCCTACACCATACCTCCATATAATGCCCTACACCATACCTCCATATAATGCCCTACACCATACCTCCATATAATGCCCTACACCATACCTCCATATAATGCTCACACTATATTTCCATATAGTGCCCACCATACCTTCATATAATGTTCCTTTATGGCTTAAAATATCAGGCCACAGTAGAGAAGTGCACCCATATATGTTCACTACCACAAATTCTCTCCCTCCCTCCCTCCCTCCCTCCCTCCCTCCCTCCCTCCCTACCTCTTGCCACATACATCTTCACCAAGTAAAGTCCCATAATCTCTCCTCCTCCCCACCCCTCTCCCCTCTCCTCCCCATCCCTTTTAGTTCATGCTCATGTCTCATCATCTCCTCCCCATCCCTCTCCTCCTCCCCATCCCTCTTTAGTTCATGCTCCTGATGTCCGAGGCCATTCTCATCTTCTCCCGCTGGTCCTCCCCGATCCACGCCCACCCGAGGACCACCAAGACCTTCTGGCACTGGGTACTACACACCTCCGCCATCGTGTGCATATACACGGCCTTCGTGGTCATCTCCGTGGTGAAGTACCAGGGGGGAAAACCCCACTATAGCAGCTGGCACGGGCAGGCAGGCCTGGTAGTGTGTGGGCTGGTGGCGATAGAGGCATCAGGAGGACTTCTGCAGCTGTACCCAGACATCCTCCCCTTCAAGCTCAGACCTGTCACTGTGAAGCGTCTCCATGCCTTCTCAGGGGTAGTGACCTACACAGCTGCCACTGTCACCATGGTCCTGGGCCTGTATTCCTCCTGGTTTGTGGCCAACACAGCACATGACCTGCTCTGGAAGGCCTGTGCAGCTGCCCCGCCCATTGTTTTGGTTGCCGTGGTGATTCAGGTGGCAAAGAACCATTTAACCTGATTGTCATATACACGTGTAGGTGTTTGTATTCCAATTCGTAGTTTTGTACATCGCAGTGAACAGCGCTCGTGGACACTAAGATAAGATGGCATTGGAAGCATGAGTCCACACACACAATTAATAACTGCTTTATCGGTGCAGTGAAATACATGTGCACTTCAGGCGCCCAACATGCCAGGGTGATGGCCCCCCCCCCCCCTCCCCACAGGGTGATGGCCCCCACCCCCCCACCCCCACAGGGTGATGGCCCCACCCCCCCAAGGGTGATGGCCCCCCACAGTAAATGACTTGAAGTGTTCTTACTAGAGATATGAAGGCCTAGACAACACACACACTACCACCAAAACAAATAGAGTGTTTGTAGTGGGCTGATTGAAACCTTTAATGCTGTTTGGGTTCATAGCTGATAGCTGAAAGAAAACCAAACCTGCGAGAGATGATGTTTTATCACACAATTAAGCACGTTTCAGAAATGGCTCCTTTTTTTCCTTAAAGATTTTATAGTTAGGTTAGTAGAGAGGTGTTCAAATCTAAGCTTACTACTGTGCATACTGAACCCATGTATGTTTTTAAACACCTTGTTCCACTTGAGGAAGAATTATATTCATCACTGCTATATATATGTTTGTAGGCTGGTGAACCGTGGTAGGTAGGTAGGTAGGTAGGTAGGTAGGTAGGTAGGTAGGTAGGTAGGTAGGTAGGTAGGTAGGTAGGTAGGTAGGTAGGTAGGTATGGGGGGTGATCACTGCCATAATTCGACACGCGCTCGCTTTTCGTATTCGGGTCGCGCCATCTCGTATTCGGGTCGCGCCGTCTCGTATTCGGGTCGTGCCATCTCGTATTCGGGTCGTGCCGTCTCGTATTTGGGTGGTGCCATCTCGTTACAGCTCCGTAACAGTACGTTTAGGTAAGAACGTTCTGTTACAGCTCCGTTACAGACATGATACCTCTTAGCCGTTTATTGTCGTGATTGCATAATACCATTGCCATCGTTCCGTACCAGGTTACGGTTTGGATCCAGGGAATTTGTTTTGCTTGTATACAGGTCGGACAACCCGAGAAGTTCCCCAAAATTGTTCATGAATTATTTTCCGCACCGAATGTTCAGTGCTCAATTTGATTGAACAGGCTTGTTGGGTATTATAAATAGTTGTACATATAAAATTTAAACAAATAGCGCTCGTTTAATCTTCATGTTATGATAAATAGACGACAAAGCAGCGATCGCGCCAAAAGCGCGCGTAAATAACGTTTTCATATCACTGCTTGAGCACCGCCATCAGACTTCATATGGTAAAACAAACACTCAGCGAGGGTTCATACATGATTTCTTTAAACTCAAAACTGATTTAGAACTGTTAATTTCAATCCGCAGTGGTGTTATAGACCGAAGTATTACACCTACTAACCCGAGTTAGATCAGGGTGTTGGAGGTAACGCACAGACACACAAATTTTATTACGCATACTATAGTGATATTGTAATAATGCCACAAAGAATGATGAGGATTGCATAAAAGAGCCGATAGATATGGAGAATTAAAAGTTAATGAGCTAACAACCTTAGATGTTATTGCAGCGCATAGCGCGCGTGATGATTATTTAATTTGCGGTGGTACATATATAGTGACTACAGTAGCGGCTCACTAATCAGACCACGCGGTAATAAGACCACTTAACCGCCCGATTATAAGACCACTTCGCCAATCCGACCACCGTCTAATAAGACCACTAATGTATAAATATTGGAGGGGCGTTTTTGTGTACCTTTCTTTCTCTAAACAGGCGATCATTGAAGTGGTTTCCTAATACAGTTGGTACCCACCATGCATTCGATTGCGGGGAAAATCGACGATCCCGTACTAATGGAGTTAGCAATGTCTATGACACACACGAGCCAGCTCTAAGCTTGCTTTACAATCCTTGGCATAATTGTTCATCCTTCCAGCTGTTATTTTGTTACAATTCGTTTGTTTATCTGCTACTGGTATCCTAATCAAAGCGCATTTCGAAAGGCGGGAAACTCGCCAGTAAGACCGAAACGGTCGTATTGGCGAGTTTTACCACAAGATCCGATTGTCCAGGGGTGGTCTTATTAGTGAGCCGCTACTGTACTAGCTAGAATGATATCAAACATATGCAACACACATGCCTGTACAGATTTGATGAAAGGATAACATTGCCCTGGCTGAATTCAATGCCACTGTCATACTATGTGTTGTATTTGATACGCTGCACGGCCGTCATTCCACGAACCTGTGCTATTTTGCATGCAGTTAATATGATTGCACATCATTGGCTTACTGAATTGATCACAACTTGCAATGTCTCCGCTGCTTGCGATCGGTTGTGTTATTTGATGCTGATCAATTACTTACATGCCACGTATACACTCGTGAAATCGCGACAAAGAAGTAACTCCACTGTGTCAATTAAATACACATGTCAATGAATTTTAATTGTTGTGGTTGTGGTTATGCGGCCAAGCTAGTTATAGCCTGTGCCTAATTATAGTGAACAACCTATGCTATAACCGTTTATAACTCTGCACAGGTTCACAGCCAAACCATTTAAATAATATTGGTATGACGCATACTTGTTGTACTTCATAGCATAGCGCTTTATTACCAGTATAGGTGAGCGATTGGTTACTACGTAAAGGTTTGAATAATTAATTAGAATTATTCATAAACTTCAAATCATCGTAGCCTCTTTAGTACGAGGCTTCAACTGAATATTTTTGAGTTGTTATAGTAGTTCCTTCCCCTTTACCAGGAAGTGTTTACGGAACTGTTTGGCTGTGAATGGTTCGGGAGATACTTGAGTTGCACGCATTTGGGGAACTTCTCGAGTTGTCCGACCTGTAGTATATATTAAATCAGCCGAGTGCCGGCAGTACGCTCAGCTTCCTTCCTCTCCGTGCATCTACTAATTGGACAGTACGTAGGAACGGTACGTTCTGACCATGCAAGTCACATGCATATGACGACGATCTGTATAACTCAGCTCGTTTACCAATGGAAACAGTTACAGACATCAATGGTGTTCAGTTGGTAACTGTGTAGATATATTCATGCAGAGATCTAATACATCAGGAGATGTCTAGGTATGTCCCAGCGCGCTCACGAATGTCAAACGAATTCGTGTGTCAGTGAACACACAGTGCTGGCTAACAGTAGAAGGAGCTGCAAGGGGAAAATGAGATCATGATAAAAGCTTGTAATAACCATCTTATACAAGATTGCCCCCTGCCATTGTCCCCTCTCCTCCCCAGACTTACTCAGATGTGTTAAACCTTTAATCCCCAGGTCCAAGTCCCTACGCATAGGACCAATATTTGAAAATTCTGCAGGTGTTTGGCATCCAATTCTGTACTGTTGTTTGATGTGTCTATCGCGCTAAATTTCAAATCTAATTTTTAAATCACACGCTTGGTTACATAATGTAAAAAAAATGCATGTGGTTCTTAAAAATGCATTGGAGAATTTAATTCTCACAGAAAAAAGAAAACATACAACAAGTATAACTTTTTTTGAATGTTTTTTGAAGCGTGATGTGTGTGCTACTTAAAATAGTCTATGGCAGTGATTGGTTTTGCCATATTTACCAAAAACGCACTGTACGTTTTCAAGATTATGTCCATTCTATTTGCTATTCCAGCAACAAGCGATTGACAAATACCTATCCTTCATACGTTTGTCGAGCTAGCAAATTCCAAATCTACAATGTACATTTTTATTTGCTTAGTGCTGTGTTTCCGTTAACATGTTATTCTGCTCTTTGTAACATTATGTGTTGGTACTTGAAGTTGGTTTGCGATTTACCGAAAATGCATCTTTTAGCAATGCACTATTGACTGTAGTTGAATCTGAATTGCAAGGAAGCACCAGTATTTTCTGAATTGATAACCATTTCTACAATACAATGAGATTTTGATTTGTTCTCTGCTTATGTGAGTTTGCTAAAAATTAATTTTTACTTGTGTCCTACGCGTAGGACAATGGGGGATTAAAGGTAAAATTAATTGGTTGAATATCGCAGTACAATGCACTGCAAAGCTAGTGCTAGTATGAGGCTGCATAAACCAACTACTTTGTGTGGGAGGGCACATCCCCTCCCAAATCCTCCCCCTGCCTTGAAACTGTCCTAATTGAAATCCTAGATTTTTTCCCTCATGAATTGCAAGTAGGTTTTGTAGACATAGAAATAAATACACCCCTGTTCCACAGAAAAAAGAGTTTACAAGCCCACAGCCTACTCAATCTGGCAAGGACATGCTGCAAACCTACTTGTGTGCTTGGGGTTGGTGGAACCAATGCTGCTTGCAGCTACAGTATCTGGCTGCCAAGGTAACTGGGGGATGCAGGAACAGCAACTGTTGCCACAGCAGAGCAGTTACCACCTCCACTTGAGATATCCACTGTGAACACCAGGATGATCCCATTGGGTTCCCACAGCACCACTAGACATCCTCACTGATATACATGATTATGCATTGATGCAGCATAAAAACCATCTCTGCGCTGAAGGAAGACGGGAGAATAGGTGATATAATAATACTTGCATATGCGTCTACAATACAACCCACACTACAATAGTACCGTCCAATCCTTTATATTAATCTGCATGCATGCTACATGTATACTGTACTATGGGTATTATTTGTTTGCACACAATCAATGATTTTACACCATCCCCACAATATTAGTACACAGAGAACCTACCATCCTCATATCCACCTTTATTGGTAGCCATTGGTGCACAATGAATGTGCTCAAGGTGCCCAGCAGGTCACAACATACAATGTTATAGGTGGACTCAATTCCCTACACCAACACTGTTTGTGCGGGAGAGGAGGGGGTGAATAAGATGACATCACACAAGAGATTGCATACATTGTATGCTTCTACTCTGTCACACATGCATATATACAAGGTTCATAACACAGCTTCCCCACACTGAACACCTACCCACAGTCTGGCACACAAAAATTGTACCATGCAGGTGGTACATTTTTTGGTAGCCTAAATTACACTACTTGGTACACGCAAAACTTTTACCAGGTTTGCCCACAACAGTGGATATGTGGTTTATATATACAATACAGTGTTATTAGGTCATATTGGTTTGCCTATAAGGTATACACCCATTTTGAAAGGGCCTACATGATCAAATTCGTGCATTGTTCTATTACTGAAACATCTTTAGAAACCTCAGTCATAATATACTTCAACCTTTTTAACCGATTATAAGCGGAATTATTGCCCACACGTAACGATAACCGCGGAATTAATTTTGGTTTATAATCTAATTTGACATACCGTGTGACAGGCGCGTGATAACTTTTGAATGAAGCGACTATTGTATTGGCAACTTTTAGTAATCGGACAGGTCATTAGTTCAGCTATGCGCTAGTGCATTCCGTTTTGAAATCCGTCTGCGAAAGGTAATCATATAACGGTATTCAACAGCGACGTACAGGCTTATGAGGACGTTTATGACGCGAACAGTGTGGAACAGTTTTCATACCTGTGGAAAGTAAGTATATCAGAGCGATACTAAGCATGTGAGAACTGTTTTTACTGGCTCATATCGGGAAAGAGTGATGTTATCGATCATAATCAATCGATATCACTTGAGTACCCGAGGAGTACCCGCAATTCTATTTAGTGCCGTGGAAGATGCTAAGGCAGTAACAGTTTTTTTGTGTGCGCGTATGGATTACGGTTGACTTTGTCTCGATACCTATAGTAGGTGGTACGACATAGAGAAGAAGTCAAGGGCACCAATGATGGCATTCTAATGAGACAAGATGGATGTGTGCACAGCTCTGGGTGTGCGCTGAGAGTGTCAAGATGGATGTGTGCATAGCTCTGGGTTTGCGCTGTGACTGTCAAGATGGATGTGTGCATAGCTCTGGGTGTGCGCTGTGAGTGTCAAGATGGATGGATATGTGCATACATGTAGCTCTGGATTTGTGCTGTGAGTGTCAAGATGGATGTGTGCATAGCTCTGGGTGTGCGCTGAGAGTGTCAAGATGGATGTGTCAATAGCTCTGGGTGTGCGCTGTGGGTGTCAGATGGATGTGTGCCTAGCTCTGGGTGTGTGCTGTGAGTGTCAAGATGGATGTGTGCACAGCTCTGAGTTTGCACTGTGAGAGTCAAGATGGATGTGTGCATAGCTCTGGGTGTGCGCTGAGAGTTTCAAGATGGATGTGTCAATAGCTCTGGGTGTGCGCTGTGGGTGTCAGATGGATGTGTGCCTAGCTCTGGGTGTGTGCTGTGAGTGTCAAGATGGATGTGTGCACAGCTCTGAGTTTGCACTGTGAGAGTCAAGATGGATGTGTGCATAGCTCTGGGTGTGCGCTGAGAGTTTCAAGATGGATGTGTCAATAGCTCTGGGTGTGCGCTGTGGGTGTCAGATAGATGTGTGCCTAGCTCTGGGTGTGTGCTGTGAGTGTCAGATGGATGTGTGCCTAGCTCTGGGTGTGTGCTGTGAGTGTCAAGATGGATGTGTGCATAGCTCTGGGTTTGCGCTGAGAGTGTCAAGATGGATGTGTGCATAGCTCTGGGTTTGCGCTGAGAGTGTCAAGATGGATGTGTGCATAGCTCTGGGTTTGCGCTATCAGTGTCAAGATGGATGTGTGCACAGCTCTGGGTTTGCGCTGTCAGTGTCAAGATGGATGTGTGCATAGCTCTGGGTTTGCGCTGTCAGTGTCAAGGTGGATGTGTGCGTAGCTCTGAGTTTGCACTGTGAGTGTCAAGATGGATGTATGCATAGCTCTGGGTGTGCGCTGTGAGTGTCAAGATGGATGTATGCATAGCTCTGGGTGTGTGCTGAGAGTGTCAAGATGGATTGGTCAATAGCTCTGGGTTTGCGCTGAGAGTGTCAAGATGGATGTGTGCATAGCTCTGGGTGTGCACTGTGAGTGTCAAGATGGATGTGTGCATAGCTCTGGGATTGCGCTGTGACTGTCAAGATGGATGTGTACATAGCTCTGGGTGTGCGCTGTGAGTGTCAAGATGGAGCTCTGGGTGTGAGCTGTGACTGTCAAGATGGATGTGTGCATAGCTCTGGGTTTGCGCTGAGAGTGTCAAGATGGGACGTGTGCATAGCTATGCACACATCCATTCACAGTAATTGTGAGTGGATGTGTGCATAGCTCTGGGTTTGCGCTGTGAGTGGATGTGTGCATAGCTCTGGGTTTGCACTGTGAATGGATGTGTGCATGGCTCTGGGTTTGCACTGTGAATGGATGTGTGCATAGCTCTGGGTTTGCATAGTGAGTGGGTGTGTGCATAGCTCTGGGTTTGCGCTGTGAGTGTCAAGATGGATGTGTGCACAGCTCTGGGTGTGCGCTGAGAGTTTCAAGATGGATGTGTCAATAGCTCTGGGTGTGCGCTGTGGGTGTCAGATGGATGTGTGCCTAGCTCTGGGTGTGTGCTGTGAGTGTCAAGATGGATGTGTGCACAGCTCTGAGTTTGCACTGTGAGAGTCAAGATGGATGTGTGCATAGCTCTGGGTGTGCGCTGAGAGTTTCAAGATGGATGTGTCAATAGCTCTGGGTGTGCGCTGTGGGTGTCAGATAGATGTGTGCCTAGCTCTGGGTGTGTGCTGTGAGTGTCAGATGGATGTGTGCCTAGCTCTGGGTGTGTGCTGTGAGTGTCAAGATGGATGTGTGCATAGCTCTGGGTTTGCGCTGAGAGTGTCAAGATGGATGTGTGCATAGCTCTGGGTTTGCGCTGAGAGTGTCAAGATGGATGTGTGCATAGCTCTGGGTTTGCGCTATCAGTGTCAAGATGGATGTGTGCACAGCTCTGGGTTTGCGCTGTCAGTGTCAAGATGGATGTGTGCATAGCTCTGGGTTTGCGCTGTCAGTGTCAAGGTGGATGTGTGCGTAGCTCTGAGTTTGCACTGTGAGTGTCAAGATGGATGTATGCATAGCTCTGGGTGTGCGCTGTGAGTGTCAAGATGGATGTATGCATAGCTCTGGGTGTGTGCTGAGAGTGTCAAGATGGATTGGTCAATAGCTCTGGGTTTGCGCTGAGAGTGTCAAGATGGATGTGTGCATAGCTCTGGGTGTGCACTGTGAGTGTCAAGATGGATGTGTGCATAGCTCTGGGATTGCGCTGTGACTGTCAAGATGGATGTGTACATAGCTCTGGGTGTGCGCTGTGAGTGTCAAGATGGAGCTCTGGGTGTGAGCTGTGACTGTCAAGATGGATGTGTGCATAGCTCTGGGTTTGCGCTGAGAGTGTCAAGATGGGACGTGTGCATAGCTATGCACACATCCATTCACAGTAATTGTGAGTGGATGTGTGCATAGCTCTGGGTTTGCGCTGTGAGTGGATGTGTGCATAGCTCTGGGTTTGCACTGTGAATGGATGTGTGCATAGCTCTGGGTTTGCATAGTGAGTGGATGTGTGCATAGCTCTGGGTTTGCGCTGTGAGTGGATGTGTGCATGGCTCTGGGTTTGCACTGTGAATGGATGTGTGCATAGCTCTGGGTTTGCATAGTGAGTGGGTGTGTGCATAGCTCTGGGTTTGCGCTGTGAGTGTCAAGATGGATGTATGCATAGCTCTCGGTGTGTGCTGTGAGTGTCAAGATGGATGTGTGCATAGCTCTGGGATTGCACTGTGACTGTCAAGATGGATGTGTGCATAGCTCTGGGATTGCGCTGTGACTGTCAAGATGGATGTGTACATATCTCTGGGTGTGAGCTGTGACTGTCAAGATGGATGTGTGCATAGCTCTGGGTTTGCATAGTGAGTGGATGTGCGCATAGCTCTGGGTTTGCGCTGTGAGTGGATGTGTGCATGGCTCTGGGTTTGCACTGTGAATGGATGTGTGCATAGCTCTGGGTTTGCATAGTGAGTGGATGTGTGCATAGCTCTGGGTTTGCGCTGTGAGTGTCAAGATGGATGTATGCATAGCTCTGGGTGTGCGCTGTGAGTGTCAAGATGGATGTGTGCATAGCTCTGGGATTGCGCTGTGACTGTCAAGATGGATGTGTGCATAGCTCTGGGATTGCGCTGTGACTGTCAAGATGGATGTGTACATATCTCTGGGTGTGAGCTGTGACTGTCAAGATGGATGTGTGCATAGCTCTGGGTTTGCGCTGAGAGTGTCAAGATGGATGTGTGCATAGCTCTGGGTTTGCGCTGAGAGTGTCAAGATGGATGTGTGCATAGCTCTTGGTTTGCGCTGAGAGTGTCAAGATGGATGTGTGCATAGCTCTGGGTTTGCGCTGTGAGTGGATGTGTGCATAGCTCTGGGTTTGCGCTGTGAGTGGATGTGTGCATAGCTCTGGGTTTGCGCTGTGAGTGGATGTGTGCATAGCTCTGGGTTTGCGCTGTGAGTATCAAGATGGATGTGTGCACTGTCGCTGTCTGTAATTATTTGTGTTGATGTGGTCGTACGGTGGGTACCTTGTGACTCACACTCTCCTATTCTTCAGATCTCTTGGTTGCTACAATGTTCAAATGTCAAGATGACATCAGCTGTTTGGCCATGCATGATGTGGGTGCCTTGTGACTCGCACTCCTCTCTGTCTGTAGATTCCAGCCATCTTCTCTTGGTTGCTACAACGTTCAAATGTCAAGATGGCATCAGCTGTTTGGGCATACTAACTATACATGATGTCATCTGTTTGCATGTCATATCTATCGAGCGTAGACGCCCACCAGTATGAATTATATTACAATTAGGGCGTAGTACCTTCCTTCTCTAGGTCGCTAAATTGGTCGTCGCTGCCTACCATCATAAGATCGTCATCACCGCTATCGTCACTGCATTGCATGTCCACGGTGTCTTCGAGCGTTTCCAAAACCTCGTCAGTCTGGAGCCGTACGCGCTCGCTTCGACATTCTATACAACACAGTACGTGTTCCATTATCTAACCGGAGTATGGCCATACTTATTACCTTGTTCGAGCGTGTTTTGCACCCAAACTAGAATAGCGATGCACCCTTTCAGCTTCTACAGTATAGTTATCACTGACAAGCAACTCCGAAAAGTTACAGGATATGTGCAGATAACAAAGCGTCTGTTAGTTAAAACCGCCTAAACCATTCGCTTCCAGCTGGACGCCAATTGGAGTCCACCGCGCTCTGAGAAACATTTATCGGACGCCAATTGGAGTCTTCCGCAGTTAATCGGTTAACCTCCTAGGACTAACTAAAGTGCTGAAAATAACAAATGTTGCTTTTAAACTAACAATGTTTTGTCTTATTTAGTATTTAGTGCATGCTACTTGGTTTTCCATTATCTTTCATCTTGTGTCACAAGATGAAAGCATCCAGACATTGCACATCCATCAATTTGTGGGCATTACAGCGAAAATGGGAAACAACTTCATCGTTGGTGATGCTGTTGTAGGAAAGATATAAAAAGAATCAGAGTTGTTCTAGAAGTGTTGCACAGATCATCGGAGCAGGTCACCAGTGTCGGAATCGCATAACGTGGTCGGATGGCACAACCATGGATGAAACAGTTCGGGGCATTGATAAATTCTAACCACTTATGTAAACAAGACTATTATCTTTTTCTACATAAGTGCCTTTGTGACCTTTTTTTTTTTTTTACATGCACAGCTGGCATCAATAGCTACCTTTCTATCTTTCAAATTCAGCTTAGGAACAGATAAGTACGTGCCAATATCAATTTGAAGCCTAGATTTTACTACCCAATTATAAATGGACACTTTTTTCTCATTTTTTCTTGAAGCAATATTAAGTACCTAGTCTTGGTGTCCTATGTTCAAGATTGCTATATGTAATGCCAAGGTGCTATTGAAGTACAACTCTTAAGAATCCTTACAAAGGCTATTATTAACCTCAATGCCTCATGTACAAACAATTCCTTTAGTGCTCGTAAAAAAAGAAATGTTCAGCGCATACAAGGATGAATGAGATTGGCTTGCATGTGAGCCCACATGGTTAATAAATGCTTAGGGAAACCTTAAGTTGCTCCATGGCTGTTTAGAGCCTCCAGTGTTTTTCACAGAGAAAAAGGCACTATTGACATGTACAACATGCAAGGATCCAAAATAGTGCTATGTTAATCGTAAGGTGCCCCCCCCCCGTCATTGCATACAGGAGAGCCTGAGGATATGAATTGGTGATCATATTCTGCTTGAGGCAACAACTGTCCATACAGGCCAAGAAGAACCTCAAATTCATCATATCAAACTGCGGCTCCACAGCCAAGCATTCACCCATGTCACCATATGAGGTAGCATGTCAAACGACCGCACATGATTGTGAAAACGTTAGTGTAATTGATATTGCACCAAGGTTCGCTGGCAATGGAATGTGACATGGTACACTGACTGTTGGTGGTATCACATGATTGGAACCATTTTTTGGGATCTGCACTTTCGATGCCTATATGGCCTACAAATATGAGTCTGAGCAGGCTTTTTCAGATCCCAAAGATGTTGATAGCTTTATTGCATTCATTGGCAAACTGGGTCACCAGCTGATTCTTAATGAATTCCTAGAAGATGGGCGAACAGTTTGCCGACATTCAAATGAAGGGGAAGTCATTGATGAGACAACTATAATTCTATTTCTAGATGTACATGTATGTAAATGTATTATTTTTTCTCTGCATTTTAGGCCTATGACGGTCACACTTACTCACCACTAATTATGTACAACCAATGTATCAGATGAAAACTAAATCAACACCTTATGTGCAATGAAAGTGCACAGCATGCCATTCGAAATGCTCCTACTGCTGTTGGTTGCAGTAATATTGCTGCAAACACAATAATGGTATTCAATAATTCGTGATGAGAAAGGGTTAACCAATTCAAAGTATGTATGTGTAATTACTATTTTATATCCATGTTTAACACTTTATAACACCGCATCCACGAGAGACACAGGGAAATTTTGGGGCATTTGTGAATATTGATAATTCCCTCCTATCGTTTTTTTGACTGGAAAAAAATATGATCAGAAAGCTCACCCATTTGTAAATAGTAATTTCTACTTTTTCTGCAATGGTGCTCTATAAATAACTCCCTGTTACATGAAAAAATCGAATGGGTACGTGATGTGGTAAATGCCCTCGCATACACTTTTTTCAGGGTCATGTTTCCCACCACCTTGAGTATTACTGAATCAAAATTGCTGGGTTATACAACTATAGGAGGGTACATAAATTCCTTTTTCAAACAAGCCAAAGCTTCTATTGCACTCAATTTCAGCAGTAAGTTACAAGACATTTTTGCTCGCAGTAGACAGGGGGCATGGTCCACTCATCCAAAGTGCCAGGTTTTGCAAGTTCTACCAAAACATACAGTCTGTACCTGTCTGGATAGAGTCATGGTATGTTATTTAGTAAAACAGGAAGAAAGATTCTTGAAGTCCACCCACGCAAAAATTCACTCGCGGTAATGCCGTTTTCTTATTTCATTACCTTGCACTGCATATCACACTGACCGTGAGAGTTGATAACTTAGAGCCATAATTTTAAACCATTTTCACATAGTTTCATACAGTTTTTACGCATTTATTGTAATGCTCTAGAAGCAATATGTTATTTTAAAAATCTGTACCTCTTACACGATAACGCTAGAACCAATCAACTATGCAATGATGTTTCGAGCCAATGATATGTCAGTTTGAGATACAAAAAAAAATGCAACATGCCTCATAATGGTACATGTAGTGAAATCTCCACTTAAAACCAAGCAATTCAATCTAGAGGGAATTAATCATTTTTCGGTTTGCCCCAAAATAGACTAAATTTCCCCGCGTTTCTCGTGGATGCGGTGATAAATAACCCTACATTTGTGTATTAAAATCATGAAATATAATTGGTTAATGGAAAGAGTGCTCATAAACTCACAGTGCCAAGTAGAATTGGGTATGACTAGCTCAAATATAAATTCTCCTGAATGCTAATTTTACTCTTCATGTAAATGCAATCATTTATAGTTTGAAGCACAATGTATGCCCCCTGAAATAGAGCACATATGGGTGTGAAGTTAAAAGCAAAAAAAAAACAACTGATTCACTTTCTCCACTTAATTTACAAAAAAAACCCCATTCTGCTACAGTAATATCAAAAAATAAATGAATTGTTAATGGTAGATGGAACAAACACCTACATGTAGCCTTGTAGGCAAAAAGTGCTGTTTTAGCCTACGTGTAGGTGTTCTATTGCAACACATGGTCCTTGCATTTTAAAATGTTGAACTTGAATAATGTAACATCATAGGGCTTCGTTTTTAATTTGCTTTGGAGCTCATTCTACCATTGGCTCTTTAGATACACAATTAAGATGGAGGAGTGTACAAAAATTGCCTACAATCCTAATGAAAGGTAGGAAATCGTGTGTGTTTGGCAAAAAGAGTTAAAAATTACATCTGCCTAAAAAAGCGAAGAATGCTTCTTGTAAGTTTTTTGCAAATCGGAACAACTCCAGCTAAATGAGGGGCGTGCCACAACAGCATACATAGCACTAGCAGCATGTTGGCATTGTTTTCTGCCGCCACTTTGCTAGTAGCCTTCTTTGGTAAATTGATCCTCATTATTTCAAATGTTGGCTAAATTGTTTGTTCACTGTTTGGAAAACAAAAAGTGATTTGCAATGCCTACATGTATGTGTAGGTGACAATCTATCATTAAAGTGTTTTCTTCTTAACTACTATTTATCCAACTAAGATTGGAGACCATAAGTTGAAATATACAATGCTTATTTGAATTAATTTCGAAGTTGAAATGTAGTAGTTCTAGATCTAAGACCACTAATGTTCTAGATCTAGGACCAATGCCTGGAGATTAACGGTTAGTTAGTGTGAGTAAAAAAAAAGCAAATGTGCTAATGTTTCATGCAAGATACAACTCTCAGCCATTTTTAATGCACTCTATACACAGCCTTTCTCCATTATGTTTGTAAACGCTGTGTACATTGGCCTTTATATTATTATATGGGACAGTTTCCGAGAAAATGGCCCTTCGTTTATAATTATAAAATCTTATAATATTTGAATCGTAATAACTTCTGAACGGTTAAGGCTATCGACTTCCTATTGTCAACACTGCATACCATGCCATTTCTCTACAGTAAAATACATTTTGGGGTCTTGCACTTGCTCCGTGCCAGTATTGCAACGTCCGATACCCCACCGGGTTCAAACCCGCCATAACTTTCTGTAGGAGTAATCAAATCACTTCAAATTCGGTTTGTAGGTAGAGAGGTCCTATATCTTTCTATTTGCTCTGTTCGTTAATTTTTATCCATCCATTACAGAGATACAGTTGAACAAACTACGTGCACATTTTCGCGCTCGATTCGCACCACTGATTTGGGCAAATTGCATTCCGCTCAATGTATGGGGAGGCGAGGATTATAACATTGGTGCAAATCAAGCAGGAAAACGTGCACGTAGTTTGTTCAACTGTATCTCCGTAACGGATGGCATAAAAATTAACGAACAGAACAAATCGATAGATATAGGACCTCTCTACCTACAAACCTAATTTGAAGCGATTTGATTACTCCTACAGAAAGTTATGGCGGGTTTGAACCCGGTGGGGTATCGGACGTTGCAATACTGGCACGGAGCAAGTGCAAGACCCCAAAATGTATTTTACCATAGAGAAATGGTGTGGTACAAAGTGTTGAAAATAGGAAGTCGATAGCCTTAACCATTCAGAAGTTATTATGATTCAAATGCAAAGCAATTTTATAAGATTTTATAATCATAAACGAAGGGCCATTTTCTCGGAAACTGTCCCATATGATGTATGTATTCCTTCACTCGCTGTATACCATTTAGTGAATCCAAGTCAAAGAGCTAACTATTGCCTTGGTGAGGACATGACCCATGCTGCATGGACAGTCTGGCCAGTATGTGCGCGTGGAGCTTTGAGCACCCCTAAGTAGAATTTACAGGGTTTCAAATATACAGGCTGCTTTTTTCCGCACGCAGGTAGCCCAATACTTATACCTGCACTTGGTGCAGGTGAACATTCTAGCGGTTAATATGCATGCAGCATAAACAATATGCATGTGCATAAGTAATAAGTTACATGGCTTGGTTAAAAAGTACTGATATGCATGTACGCAAGCACAAGTGAGTACCCACAAGAGTGCTGTCTTGTTCACGTTAAAGTTACTCGCAAGTGCTGTCTCGTTCACGTTTAGCAACTTTCGTCCACACACTTAATAACTCAAAGGTGGACCACATGCCCTACACATCAAATTCATTTCGATACTCTTGAGGGAGAATATCCCACAATTGCACAAATGATGATACCTCACACATGCATCATATACAATATATCACATAGCTTCCCCACACAGAACACTTACCATCCTCATATCCACAACAGTCCCACACACACAATCACTCAGTGGGCATCAACTTGTGTTGTGTAGCCTGACTTTGATGCACACTGAAAGTTCACAATGCTGTAGGTGGATCCCATGCCCTACACTGACACAGCATCAAATTCATCTCCTAAGGGGGGGGGGGGGGGGGGGGGGGGGGGAGAGATTAGGATGACATCAGACCAGAGATAGCACACAATGATAGTTGCATGTGCTTCTACCATGCATCCCACATTGCTCATCAATGTCATACAGCCTCCCCAAACTGAAATAGAACACCTAACTTCCAAACAACACAGAAATGATGTAATCAACTATGTTGTTGCATTGCATGGGTAATGATCAGCAGAAGCTAAGCTCAGAAACCCTACTGCTACGTGCAGTACACTAATAGTGCAGCACCTTACATAGTGAAATTAATGAAGGGGAATAATGCACGTAAATCTAGGTGATACCACGTGTCTTCCCTCCCGCTCATTCTAGCTCTCCCCATTTCATCTTTCAGAACAACCACTGTCTCTTACATGCGCTTGACTTACATCATAGCAAAGCCACATCCATATTGAGCCCTGATGCTGCATGTGATCAGATCCACAAACAAATCTGAGCCCCTTTCCTCGTCATCTGTTAATATTAAACACGTTAATACCAATTACGTCGCTGTGAGCTTGGGCTTCATCATGTACCGTCTTAATGATGACTCCAAATTTCCACAACGGAGTATTTCTGCAGTGTTCAAGTGCTTTTCGCACCCTGGTCTGCCAGGTCGGACTGCGAGCGTTTGTTGTTGTCGCGACGCCATTTTGATACGCGCACGTGGCTTTGTGGTCTACGGTGAATTCATTTGATACTGCCAGAGATAATATATAGATATATATATTATCTCTGATACTGCATGGGCGTACGCAGCCTTCGGGAAAGGGGGGGTCGAAATTTTATACAAGGTGACCTTACGTCACGCAAAATTATGGATTACGCGATTCGACCGATTCAATGAGCGGGGGGGGGGGGGGTGCTGTCCGCCTTCGGCCGATTCGACGAGCGGGGGGGGGGGGGGGGGGCTGTCCGCCTTCGGCCGATTCGACGAGCGAGGGGGGGGGGGGGGGGGGCTGTCCGCCTTCGGCCGATTCGACGAGCGGGGGGGGGGGGAGGGGGGGGGTGCGTCCACCTTCGGCCGATTCAACGAGCGGGGGGGGGGGGGGGGGGTGGGTGCGTCCGCCTTTGGCCGATTCGACGAGCGGGGGTGCTGTCCGTTAAAACTAGTGACCTCATTTAAAAAGAGGTGACCTCATTTTGGGGAGGGGGGGGGGGGTCGTTCGAACCCATCGACCCCCCCCCCCCCCTGCGTACGCCCATATACTGGTAAGTAGTTTCGGATAAAACGTTGAACAGTTCATGTCATGACTGATGTCAAACGTTAACAACTATGGAGCAAACTTGCTATTTAAAGTTTAGGCAAGTTTCGAAGCAATATAAGAAGATGATTTTTAAAAAGGCCTTGAATGAGCCGGTGTCATAGATTCATAGTCAGTACTAGTAGCTAAACGCTGGCCAATAATTCGCGCCAAGATAAGTAATATCACAATCTACTTGCTACTTACACAGATTGATAATTAGTGCACATCCATGATGGAGGAACACTTTTTTGCTGAATGCACCTGAAATGGTACTGACCACTGTTGGAATTTGTATTACATTAACCTACTTGTGCATATTAATATATTACATTTATTTCAAAGCTGGGAAACCTTTTATGCAACCCCAATATGATATGGGTATGAAGTGGTGGACTGGTCACGGTATTTTCGTATCACACACTGTACTCAGCAAGTGGAGCTCTTGTTCTTTAAATTCTCACCAGTTGAAAGCATTACTTAGCACATACACGAGCATTTCATTAAATATATATATAATGCATGGCTGAAATCTGATATGAGAGTCTGAAATATATTGAGATAAATAGGATCCATATAGTCTGAGTGTATATAGTAATGTCACATAAACACAAATTCACATTGTTTGTCGTGCCTGGCATACTTCAGGAATAAGGTTATATAATGCAAAAGTTATTCCCAAACTTGGATGTCCTTTTACTACCCAAGCCTGTTCAGTGATACGAAGATAGAAATATTGCAACCTGTACCGCCTAAATCCCCCATGTTGCATGGAGTGTTAATTGGACAAGTGGCGAAGATGAACCTTAAGCTTACATGTAATTACCGATCAGTTACGGAAAGTACACACACACGTACTTCAGTAATGAGCTATCATTATCATTACTGTTCAGCTGTGCAGATGTTATTAGTTTGGATGACATAATGAGAACGCTGTAGGCAGGAAGAACAGTATAGGAAAACAATCGGGCGAGTCATCCTAGTGAGGAATGTAGTTACATTCTATACGGGGGGGAGGGGGGGGGGGGGGGGGGGAGGACAATTTACCCTCATGACCTATACAAGTTTCGTAACGTATAGATGTCAGTTAAATTCTGAACTAACTCGTAGGCCAAGGAATTAAATGTGTCCCAAGACAGTTTGCTCTTCACCACGAATTGATGTGCCCTATGATTTCAATATGAACTGGCATAACATAAATTAATACATCAAGGACAGGAATGAGCAGTATCACAATCAATGTTTATGAGCTATATAGGTCAGTATTCATATTCAGTTTCATCACTTACATGAAGTACAAGACCACACACAATCAATCCAACTCATTTGAGGCTCTTTCTAGAATATCCGTCACACAGTCCACAGTGGTACCACTCCTTGCATCCTGAACAGTCAATCATTTTCCTTTTGTCAATAGGCATTCAGAAAATTTCTATACTCAGTTGTGTTAATTCAGCTAGTTAACACTAACTCTTCTCTTCATTTCTCTCCACTGGAAACTTGCATGGAGAGAACCTGTTCTTCAAGGCCTCTTGATAAATTCACTCTGCTGAAACATACAATGACCATGTTGCATATATTAGCCGGGTGAGCTATAGCTGTTGCAAAATAAGCCAGGTCATTTTCCCCGTCTTGCTGTTAAACTCAATCACTTTCCCTGGACATGCCAAAACAGCTGCCACCTGTCATGCATGCGAGCACCAGCTAGGCCAGTAAAAACGTTAATTCTGACACCTTGTTTATAAGCTAGGTTACCAGCAGTATGATCACTGTGGCAGGACTCCATGATTTGCTTCCTCTGGTGTTTGCTGAATCAGTATCACTTCCACCCACATGCCTTTCTTTGCATGTCTTGTATACTGCTTTCTAAAAACTTCCACTCTGACTCTGTAGTATTAAACACAATTATTCCGTAGTAGTCTACTTCACTAAGCATGCATGCATTTAAATATTGCTCAGTTGTAACTCGTGCTACTGAACACTGACGTAAGCGAGTGTATTAACAAGTGGACGATCTATACCTGTTTGCTTTTCTTCGAGGGAAGGATTCTCTTTTCATTAGCGGCGCAGGGTACCTGTGGAGTGTGGACATCAGAAAACTCTCGTTCCTCGTTGTCATATGCATCTGTCCTCTCATCCATTTAAGCAGCTGTAGTATAAGTCACATGCAATATCTGAAAAGCCAGCTACGCTCCTTAATCCTTATCGCCTTTATCGGTGTAGTGATTCAAAACTTACACCACTTGGCTGCGGACTATGTATAGTTTGAAATCAAAATTTACGGCACAATGTCGGACCACTTACTCCGTTGGGGGACAATTTACTCTAGAGTAAAATGTCCGGTTAGGACAATTTACTCCGGAGTAAAACGTCCGGTTAGGACAATTTACTCCGGCGTAAAATGTCCGGTTAGGACAAGTTACTCCGACGGACACTTTCCTCCGTGACAACACTATACGTCAAAGCATGTGTACATAAAAGAGGTGTATCGAGCTTACATTTCAGCGATTTCAGAATGGAACAATATAAATATTGAGATTTCTTTGTGAATGAGGAATAATTATTTTAAAAAAAAAAAACTTGTCACCATGTTTTTGGTCTTATAATGATCGTCCTGGACCAAAATTTTTGGTGCAATTAAATAATTCATTTTATATACTATCCCCCCCCCCCTCCCCCCCCCCCCCCCCCCCCCAAAAAAAAAAAATTGGTAATGTCATAGCTATATCCCATGGGCATCACATTTGACCCGACTGGTAGGGATGAGTCTCAATTCATTAAAAAAAAACCTTTAGCAAGCATGGAGGTACTTCTATAGAGTACTAACTTGAGATGTCAAGCATGCACTTCTAGCTGCTATAGGATGGAGTATAAAAGACTGCGAAACAAGGGTCTAACAATAATAAAGCCCTATATTTAGCAAGTTGTAGTTTATCATAAGCTACATATAGGATAATTTTGAAAACACCAACTTTCTAAAGAATGCTTTTGTACTTACTTGTATATGTTATCAGTTGGGAACAATTCCATGCAAAAAGATCCATCAACAATAAAAATGTAGAACTGATTCTTCTCAATTGAGCTGGGTCCATGCATAGATCCTGCTCAGTTATAATTATGCCAACATGATCTCGAGCCATTGTCCGTTTCTCTTTGTCATGTGCATTATTTCTAGACGTGTAGTTTACTTATAGCTAAGATTGTGTGTTCAATTTATGTGTGCATTTCCATTGTATCTTAATGGTGTCATTGTGAGGCCTTTTCATAATCACCCCCAATTATACAATGTATTCACTTGTTTTTTCACTCGGCACAACAGTTTGCAAAGCTGACATTAATATTTAATCACCGGTTCACTTATCTGTCAACAAATTTATCACTGCAAAGCTGACAAATGCAATGCTATGGTTGTCAAGAGGATGAACGTAAGTCGTGCTGTACACCATCTGCTATGGAAGGTACTGTGTCGAACTGAGTCATAATCATCATTTTATTGTTTGGAAACAGAAAGTGGACCATCCATTTACATATTCAAATCCTCCTGCAATGTATGCATGTATAAGATAATACATTATGCACGTATACGATGCAAAGTAATCATACGCATGTAACACGGGATGTAAGATATCTATTTTATTATGCATAATTTAATTTAAACAATGATACTGCATGTTAATATTACATACATTTGCATGCAAAACACGGTCACTGAATATGATATATAGGACTGTATGTTTTTCAGTGTATCATGGCCCTTGCTTTCGCACTGACCAGTGTCAAATTCATCATATACATGTGGGAGTCGGACAACACAGACCTCACAGCAAATCTGGTGCATGGCCTAAGTGAAGTATATGTTGAGCCTTGGGTTGCATATATCTACACAGTGCCATTGGGATACAAACCCTGCAGGTTATAAGCTCGCTGTAATTCTAGTCACATCTCAAAAGCTTTACTTTGGTGTTTATTCCACATACAATTAAATATTATGCTGCATGCATTATCAGCTAGCAGCTAGAAGTACAGTTCATCCTAGCAGCTTGAAGTGCAGTGCATCCTAGTAGCTAGACTGAAATGCATCTCAGAAGTATACCTCCATGCATGCTGCAAGGGACTGATGAAGGTTTTTTGAATTTGAATTTATGAATGAGACTCATACCTCAGAGTATACCAGTCAAGAGAATTAGTCACAATGGAATCTATAGCTATGACATTAAAAGTGCTATTTGGGAGTAGTATCTAAAATGGATCATTTAATTAGAGACCAACAAATTGGCGATTGTGGTCTAGGGTTTGATGATGGAGCAGCAATCAATCCCTGTACACGGACAACAAAGTGACATTTTTATCATGTTTTCAGTAATTATGATGTATATTGAACTTTGTGTACTATTACATGTATTGTGGATTCTAAAAATTTTTTTTACAAACCAAGAGACCAAAAAATTAGTGACAAGTTAAGAATATTTCATCATTCACATGCAGAGAAATCTCAGTTTTTGAATTATTCCATTCGACAATTGCTGAAATGTAGGCATGCATGTATTGCCTTGATTACTCCTTCCCATATTTAGCCTCCTCATTTTCAATAGTGCAACCACTGGCACTATAGTGAAGGAAGCATTCTACAAGAAGCCATTATTTCATACAAGGTAGATAGATTTGGTGTCTCCATTTAATATTAATATGTTCTTTTACAAGGCCAAGACACAATAAAATGTTTATATAATAATTCGTATCCATATATTTAATTTCTGGTGGTGTTTCGGAAATATTGAGCGATCACTCAAGGGAATTGTATTGTAGCTAGTGCTGCCGCGATATGGTTCTTTGCCGATATCATCTATATCGCGATATTTCATTGTCGAATTATTTGTCAATAATCACAGTTTTCAAGTTGAAGCTGCGTTGTTGGTGACACAAGAACCAACACATAAACCGTCCTCAGTATCATGCTGTGGGGCTGCATGCAGGGGAGAGGGAGGGAGATACCGTATAGAATTCTATTTCCCTTATGTTACCAAACTGCATGTGCCTTCAGAACGGGCTTGCTCCACGGCATGGTTATATACACCAGAAAAGAAATAATGGAGCCACTTAATTTTAAAATCCTCTGTAAAATTACCGTGTAATTGCATGAACATAAAAAAGTGATTCCCAAAATGAATTTACAGTGAATGTAAAGTAGTTTGTATTGTAATTTTGCCCCTATACACATGATGTACAACACCCAGGCCCCCTCCCATGAAAAAAAAAGGAAAGAAAAAAAGGCAGTGTTTATCGATAGTATCTCCACAACCATGAACTTTTATGTGACAATATTTCATGCAGGAAATAATACGGTGAAAAAAAAAGGTTTTATTTATGCACATGCATTTTCTTTCTCCACAATCTACTAGTAACAAATTGCACATTTCAACATTCACTTACAATCTACTACTAACAAATTGTTACAACTGTGGTCAAGAGGATGAACAGTTTCCTGCAAGTCATGTAATACACCATCTGGTAAAGGAGCTATTGCATAATCATCATCGTTTCTGGAAACAGCAAGTGGACCATTCATTCCAGTCGATACCATAAGTATTCAAATCCTCCTGCAAAACAATATATAATTCACATAATCATGTGTGTAAGTATATGTACCAAATTTATTTCCCTTCAAGTCATATCTGTATACAGTATAGCTGGGGTAAGCATATTATTGTGCGGGCAAGTCTTAGTAACCAGCTATTAGGCATACAATATATTACCTGTATGGTGTTGATAGCAACACCATACAGTAAAGTCATATAGTTTCGGCATGCAGCTTCAGAGCTCTGCAGCTGCATGCCAAAACTATATGATTTTAGAGTGTACATTCAAATAAAATTCTACATTCATCAATCAAGGCCATGCTACATGCTGATGCGGGACAGTAGAAAGGACTTCACAGCAAGTCAGGTAGCCTAATGTTGAAATGAAGTATTTCAGTCAAGTCTTAACCACAGGCATTGCCTGCAAGTTATAAGATTGCTGCACATATGCTGAGTTCTGCTAACAAACACACAACTATTAGGTAGGTGTGAAACATCAGACACCTATAAGCTATCTGGTTTATACAGTGTTGTGTGCTTGTGTCTTGTTTTTAGTGATTTTAAAATGTATGCACAATTTTTCCAATATCAAAAATGCCATACCTCAGGTATGCTTTCTGTATTGGATTCCCCACTGATCCATAACTGGCATGGTGAAAGGTTGCCTTCAGAACTTAGAAGATGCTGATTCCATGCCTCCTTAAATACTTGTAAGCTATTATCGATACAACTTAAAAATACATAATGGAGACAACAGACACGTACTTCATTTTCACAATCTAGCAGCCCCTCCTCTTCCATGGTATAGAACAGATTGTGTGCACAGTGTAAACTCATCTCTCCATAACCTCTCAATACACTGATTGTGGACACTGACCAGTAATAAAGCTACCTGGTCCATGTAATGGATGTTGTAGCATTAGTTGAACAACTTCTGTATTTTCTCCACCTCTGTCTGCATGGATTCCGGTTGGTATCCCAAATTCTCTTACAGATGCAAGAAACAACTGCAGAACTGTGTCTGCTCGATTGTTATTGGAGCAATGAAGGTATATGATTCGACGACTATAGCCATCAATGCCTCCATGAATAACAAACCACCAGCTGAAAATCAATGATATCTACATTATAATTATATAAAACATTTGGACATTCTACTAAATTGTGGCATTACACGTAGGATCCCAATAATTTATTCTGATGTCCACCAAGTTTCCTAAACAATACAGATTGCAATATTGGAAACTTGGACGACTTGGCAAAACTCCAAGTTATAGAATTTTTTAAGAAAGGCAAGAAAGAGAAATGGTACTTTTAAAGATATTCTATTTCAAAAGTGCCACTTTTGCATGTGTGTATAATATTTATATATCACTGCATTTTACCAGGCAAGTGCCATCATAAATCTAATGAGAGCTCTGCTAAGGATGCAATCAAGGTGTTTGTATACAAATATGTGTAACACCACATGTTATTGTGCATGCAGTTACATGTACATATGTTACTGCACAGTTGTGTACACATGAACATGTAAGGATGGGTGTAACGTCCTAGTCAAAATGTTCCTCCTCCCTCCATGCTAGCAGGCTGAACTCTCTCCATCCCCCTGCGCCTCAAGTACAGCAGTGTGCGCCAGAACATTACTTATGACTGTGGCAGCTGTGGTGTTGATGACTTCATCAAGATGACTCCAGGCAGCTAATAGTACCACCTTCCAGTTTGGAACAGAGGTACATGTACGTACATACATGAAAATTAAAAATCCAAATTTTATTATTGTCCTGTTTTCATCCCTCCCCCTCATGACCCCTCCCTCTTGTGGTCCCTTCCCTCCCTCTCTACCATTCTTGACCCCTCCCTACATCTCTCAACCACTCCCTCTGCTAATTTCTCTCCCTCATACTCCCCACCTACCATCAGACGTCTGTATAGAGGATTGCTGGCTAGCTCCAGGAAAATGGTTAGATGCCATCAGACGTATTGCTGTGATGGAACTCATTTTGCAGTTGCTTGCATATACATGCAACTAAAAAATTTTTAATGACACACAAAAATGTTAAGTCACTTAAGTGTTCACAAACCCCTAACATATGTACTGTCACACAAACACATCTGTGTCGTCGTCAGGCATTCACCGGGTATAACAGAGAAGTATACTAGAACACGAGAGTACTAGGCCTAGTATTATTGTAGGTGGGGTGTGTCTGGTTATATACATGATCTGCATGATACCGGTCTTATTGTTAAATTAGAAGATCGATGCAAAGTGAGCAGAGGTCCAAAGGACACGTCACTCTCGGGTTCTCATTGGTGCATGAGCTTAACGACAGTACCCTACGCATATGTCAGTATGTACTATGTGTGGAGTATAACAATTATTAACTAATAATAATTGATTAACTGATTTCTGTATTGTGTAACCCGTGTATGTATGAGCACGTTTTCTGTGTGGCTGTGTTAATACCAATCTTCTGCCATCGAACTTTCCCAGGATTTTACAGTGGCGACGAGGGTGGGATACAAGCGATAGTGCGGAACTATGGCTGGACTTATAGGAAAGATTGGGGAGTTTGATTCGGCAACGGAAGACTGGACTAGTTACCTAGAGCGATTAAACCATTACTTTGCTGCGAATGGGATAGAAGAGGAGAAGAAGAAAGACACCTTTCTCTGCTGCATTGGCCGGGAGACGTTTGGCCTCCTAAGAGCGCTGGTGGCTCCACAAAAACCGGGGGAGAAGACAATTAAGGAACTCATGGAGGCGCTGACAGCTCATCTGGCTCCAAAGCCTCTGGTGATTGCAGAGCGGTTCCGTTTTCACAAAAGGGAGCAAAAGGAGGGTGAGTCCATTAAAATGTACGCCGCCAGCCTGCAAAAGCTTGCAGAACATTGCAATTTTGGCAATGCCCTGTCAGATACCCTTAGAGACAGATTGGTGTGTGGCATGAGGGATGAGAAGGTTCAAAGACGCCTCCTCACCATAGCAGACTTAACCTTCAAGAAAGCCCTGGAGGAAGCTGAAATTGCTGAAAGAGCAGCTAAAGAGGCAGCTCAGTTCCATGAGACTGAGGCAGAAGTGCACAAGCTTCAGAGGAACCCTGTACAACATTGCTACCGCTGTGAAGGTTCCCATAGTCCCCAGACATGTCATTTCATCAATGAAGAGTGCCGGTACTGTGGGAAAAAGGGTCACATTGCAAGAGCATGTAGGGCCCGGAAGAGGAAAGGTGGCCACACTAAGGAATGGAGGGATCAGCAAGAGAAGACGCAGGCAGTCAAGAAGTTAGAGGGCGATGTGAAACAGGACGATGATGGCTCAGATGAAGAATGTGCGCTATACGCCATTGGGACCCACCAATGGACCACAGATAAACCAGCAATAGTCACTGTGGAGATGGAAGGAAGCCCCATACAAATGGAACTGGACACTGGAGCAGCTGTTTCACTACTTCCTTATGATGTATATCAAGAAAAGTTCAGATTTATTCCCTTGGAGAGGACTCGGATTCAACTTAGAACGTATACAGGAGAAAAAGTGAAGCCCAAAGGACAAATCAGGGTAAACGTTAAAAAGGGTGCAATTTGCACCCGCTTACCCTTGGTGGTTATGGAGGGTAGAGGACCACCATTGCTGGGTCGGAACTGGCTTAGTAAGGTTCCGATTGATTGGCACGATGTTAAGCAGTTAACAGTTAGTGACCCAAGTGATAAACGTCAACAGCATAGGATTGATGCCCTGTTAAAAAAGTATCCAAGCATTCAACAGAAGGCTATTGGCAAGTTGGCTAACATCAGGGGTCGTCTCAACCTAAAGGAAGGTGTGGCCCCAGTATTCTTGAAAGCACGTCAAGTTCCGTACAGCCTTAGGAAAAATGTTGAGTTGGAGTTGGAGAAGCTGGTTAAAGAAGGAGTTCTGATCCCAGTATCCTGGAGTGAGTGGGCAACTCCAATCGTGGTGGTGCCAAAGGCTGATGGATCAGTTCGCATCTGTGGGGACTTCAAGTCCACGCTTAACCCACACTTGAAGGTAGATCAGTATCCATTGCCTCGCATCGAAGATATACTGGCCAATCTGGGTGGCAGCAACACATTCAGCAAGATTGATCTTCATTTGGCTTATCTACAGGAGCTTGAGGAAGAATCCAAGATACTGGCCACTATTAGCACTCACAGGGGATTATATCGCTTCAACCGCTTGCCGTTTGGCGTTGCCTCTGCACCTGCCATTTGGCAACGGGCGATAGAGCAAGTACTGGAAGGAATTCCTAAGACTCAGTGCCTACTGGACGATATAATAGTAGCAGGCTCGTCTGAGGAAGAACACCTTCAGTTGCTGGACCGGGTACTGGAAAGACTGAATAGGTACAACCTCACGGTGAATAGAAAAAAATGCTCATTCTTCCAAAAAGAAGTCACCTACTGTGGATTCCGCATAGATAAAGAGGGTCTACATAAGGTTCCTGAGAAGGTGAACGCTGTCCTAGAAGCTCCACAACCACGCAATGTAACTCAGCTAAGGGCCTTCTTGGGAATGGTTAACTACTATCATAGGTTCCTGCCAAATCTCTCTCACAAACTGGCACCTCTGCATCGTCTACTGCAAAAGAATATCAAATGGGCATGGACTCCAGAATGTGTGACAGCTTTTCAGGGAGTTCAACAGCTAATGGCTTCAGATATCATACTTACACATTTTGACCCAAACTTCCCCGTTACAGTGTCATGTGATGCAAGCCCGTACGGCCTGGGGGCAGTACTTTCTCATGTTCTGGCGGATGGAGCGGAGCATCCAGTTGCCTATGCATCCCGAACCTTGAGCCCAGCTGAACGCAATTACTCACAGATCGACAAGGAAGCATTAGCCGTGGTCTGGGGGGTTAAACGTTTCCACCAGTACTTATATGGCCGCAGATTTACCTTGGTTACAGACCACAAGCCCCTCACATCATTATTCAATCCAGGCAGACCAATGTCAGCTACAGCAGCATCCAGACTGCAGAGACAGGCTCTCTTTTTGTCAGAGTACTCTTACAGCATCCAGTATAGGAGTACACTGCAACATGCAAATGCTGATGCACTCTCCAGGCTTCCATTGGAGGTGGAGCACAGGCTGAAGAGAATGGATGACACGGATGTTTTCATGTTAAAACAGGTGGACGTTTTACCAGTTACATCAGATCGTTTGAGACAGGCTACAAATCATGACTCACTGTTGTCAAAGGTGTTGGTATTTGTTCAATCTGGATGGCCACCTGGTATCACAAAAGAATTGAAACCCTACTTTGATAGACGTCTGGAGCTCTCAGTAGAACAGGGATGCTTGATGTGGGGGATAAGAGTGATAGTTCCCTCAGAGCTTCAACAGAAGGTGTTGACGGAATTACATGGTGGACACCAGGGTACAGTAAAGATGAAGGCTTTGGCTCGTTCACATGTATGGTGGCCTAATATTGACCAAGATATCACGCTGGTGACTCAGGGGTGCACAGGCTGCCAACTGATGCAAAAGGACCCTAAACTGACTCCGGTACATCCGTGGGAATATCCTGAAGGTCCTTGGCGGCGGGTACATTTGGATTTTGCAGGTCCAGTTGAAGGCCAAGTTTTTCTGGTGGCAGTGGATGCTTACTCAAAATGGCCAGAGGTTGTGATGATGCAGGACACTACAGCATCCACAACTATACAGGAACTGCGGTCCCTTTTCGCACGTTGGGGCATTCCACAGCAATTAGTGACAGATAACGGGCCCCAATTTGTAGCACAAGAGTTCCAGATGTTTGTGAAGGCAAACAACATAAAACATGTAAAATCCAGTCCATATCATCCAGCAACCAATGGTCTCGCTGAGCGATTTGTGCAGACACTGAAGAGAGCACTGAAAGTTTCCAAACATGAGAGGAGAACACTGCAACACAGGGTGGCCCAGTTCCTGTTGAACTACAGAAATGCTCAACATGCTACCACAGAGGTGACCCCTGCAACATTGATGGTGGGAAGAGACTTGAGGAGTAGATTGCATCTGCTGAGACCAGATTTACGGGGCACGGTGCTGAAGGCAGCCACGAGACAGGTGATGACAAGATCGGCAGCTACAGAGCGTATATTCTACCCAGGAGAAAAGGTGTTGGTTCGGGATTACAGACAGGGGCGGGGGCCTTGGCAGCCCGCAGTGGTAGAGGAGAAAGCAGGCACCAAAATGTATGTAGTACTGAATGATCATGGAGAAAGGTGGAGAAGGCATTCGGATCAAATGAAGTCCAATCATTGTGGAATCAGGACAAGTGAAGTGGAAGAAAATGAACTAGATGGAGATAGGGCAATAATTTCAACAGCGGATGGTGTGGATACTGCTGGGGATGGAGGAGTTGAAACTACAATGAAGTCTACCTCGCAGTTACCCCAACCTGTGGATCAAGATGATGGACCTCATCGGGATACGGGGATCATGGTGGCTCCATCTACAAGGGAAGGGGGGGAGACCAATCCTGAACGCCCTCCTCATCACACAGAAAGTGACCTCCAGCTTCCGCCACCTACTATGCTCCCAACTGGTGCTCAGTCAATCGCATCAACAGGACAGCACCAGGCAGAGAGTGTGAAAACAAGAAGTGGTCGTGTTATTCGGAAGCCGGCTCGATATGCAGAACCTGGCTTTTGAATGAAGCGGAGGAGTGTGGAGTATAACAATTATTAACTAATAATAATTGATTAACTGATTTCTGTATTGTGTAACCCGTGTATGTATGAGCACGTTTTCTGTGTGGCTGTGTTAATACCAATCTTCTGCCATCGAACTTTCCCAGGATTTTACACTATGGTCAGAACGTACCGTTCTTACGTACTGTCGAATGCACGGAGAGGAGAGGAAGCTGAGCGTACAGCCGGCGCTCATAAGCATGGCTGATTATATACAATTACACGGCTAACTCCTACCGGACGTTGTACGCCAAAGGAAGTCACACCCTGGCGTTACGCCTATGATGATCGTATATGAATACACAAGTGATTTTAAATCACTGGCGTGACGTACCTTATTTTGGAAACAATACACCAGTGAATCGACCGGGTAGTATACGGCAGGGTAATATAATTGGCGTATCGCAATTGCTATAAATTTCTTCGGCGTTACGGCTGCGATATCAGAAGCGTATTGGAAACAAGTTGTATATAGCTAGCTACGCCCAACTAATACATACAATAATAGATAATAACGTGCTATTAAAAATGGCTGCTTTCAGTTGTCGGAATGGTTTCTAGTTCAAGATGAACGTCGAAGTCAAAGTACGAAAGCAACCTACAAACTCAACTCTATCTCTAATGTGAAAAGACTGGAATATTTTGAACTCGCAGAAGGGATAGCGTGATTGATTCAATTTCCGCCATGCGGTGATGGATGGTGCATGCTTACCGATATACTAGCTGAAGTTGTTGTACATGACGGCCACGGACTTCTTGGATTCCACTACTCCCGACCAGCCAAAGGGTAAAACGTGTGCGAAGACTGGGATCAGATATATTGTGTGTGTGCGTACATGTGTGAGTGTGTGCGTGTGCTTGTGTGTGTGTAGATTTGTACATCATTGATGTATCTTCTTGAAGAACATTATCAGGAAGGTAGGTCGTCGCACAAAGATGGTGTAAAATGGACTGGTCTTTTGCCTCTAGATGGTAAGAAAGATGATGAAAAGTACTCCATCTTGTTCACCTCTTCAGAACCCATGAGGATAATGGTAAGCATATGGTGTACAGGAAGTGTGCATAAAGGCTACATGTGGGTACAGGTACAGGAAGGGGTGCATGTGTTGTGTAGCAATGTTTCATTGTTATTTTTGTCTCTCGTCACCTCTTACCCCTCCCCCACCTCTTACCCCTCCCCCACCTCTTACCCCTCCCCCACCTCTTACCCTCTCCCCCAACAGCACTTACATGTATATGTAAGTATGTACTTCTACTTAAAACGTAAAGATGTAGTTAGTGTGTTTCCTGCTGGAGGTGGGATGGTGGTATCACTTTGGTATAAACGGTAGGTCTGGTACTGCATGTGTGCTCATTTTGAATGTTGTTACTGACACTGTGTGTGTTGTACACACATAGCATTTGCACACACACATATGTATACCTCACATGTGCAACACACAGATTTACAATACATGCACACATACACATACATGATGCACACACACATACACATACATATTTAGTAGTGTGTTCGGATACTGCACTCAACTGCTACTATTTTCATTGGATATTGTGAGAAAAGAAAATAATAGGTACAGCTGGTTATTGCTTAGCCATAGCTAGTTACTTTCTTCTTTTGTCCCCAAAGGTGATGGAAAACTTAGCAGCATTACTTTCTGGAGGTGATGCAGAAGTGGAAGATGAGGAGCATGAAGGTAAGTGCCCCCACTTGGCAGTATACTGTAGCAATAAAGAATGAAAAGCACTTGCAAAGCCAACCCCATCTCGATCTTTTAGAACTCACGGAAAGGGTTAGCGTAATTTATTCCATTTCCATCATGGATGGTGCGTGCTGACCGATACTAGCTGAAGCTACATCTCTTCCAATGGGTGAGAATGACACTCCTAGTACAGGTAAGGGTAAGCCTGTCATCTTAATTTGTAAGTATGCAATTCTATGGTGGTATAGATGATGGCAAAACTAACTTAAGCATCATGCTAAGCGACACTTACCTCAATGGCCAGTACGAACCATTTGTGTCAAAGGCTGCAGCAATGGCATATCTCATCCTTGACCAACGGTTTGTGCATGTACATGTACCTGTATGTGTAATGTTGTCATGTGCATGTTGCTTCACAGGGACAAAAAAAAAACCTGAAGTTTGTCTTCCATACATTGAGGTGTCAGTTCGCATTTCTGAAAATTTGCTCTCCTCTTCCATCAAAACAAGACCTATGGGTGGCTTTGTCTAACGTTTTGTAACTATCTCACTACTTCCTTACTCATACTACAGGGGTTCTGACAAGCAGTTGATCTTTGTGACTTTGTTGTATACAAATCTGGAACCAATTCCATTGTACGTTATACTAATTAAGGATGCAGCATGTATAATATCACCTGCAACTCACACAGGAGATAGGAGCTCTGATTGGCTGTTTTGGAGTTCACATGACATTGTGCATCACATGGACCCTGTCATCACCTGCCAGAGTGCCTCTCCTGAGTGAATATGACTGCCATTTCAAAAATGGTGTGGTTCATCGGACAAAGTCCTCAGGTCTGTTCCTCAATATGATCATCGATGTACAACAGCTGACACTGACACTACCACCACTGTTGAACGACAGGAGGTGTCTGCTAAAAGACTTCTGCATAATTGGAACAATGACTTGTATTGTTGAACGTGTACATGTATGTAATGTCATGTTTGTTTGTTGTTTATTAAATGTTTTTATATAATAAAGAGTCTGGAAAGTATAGGGACGAAAGGGATACGTAAAACGCTGCCGTATCGGATTTTTCTCAAGACTTGCGTTACGCCAAGGTTCACGCCCCTAAATTGGACCCGTTCACGCTACCGATACGCCAAATAATCTTACGTTAAAAAAAAAAAGCGGTGCCGATCGGCGATGATACGCCACTATGGTCACGTTGACGTCACGCCAGTGTATTCGCTTCCGATACGGACTCCAATTGTTGGCCGTGTAAGTAAAACAAATTCCCTGGATCCAAACCCTGGTACGGAACGATGGCAATGGTATTATGCAATCACAAATAAACGGCTAAGAGGTATCATGTCTGTAACGGAGCTGTAACAGAACGTTCTTACCCAACGTACTGTTACGGAGCTGTAACGAGATGGCACCACCCAAATACGAAATGGCACCACCCAAATACGAGACGGCACGACCCGAATACGAGATGGCACGACCCGAATACGAGACGGCGCGACCCGAATACGAGATGGCGCGACCCGAATACGAAAAGCGAGCGCGTGTCGAATTATGGCAGTGATCACCCCCCATAGGTAGGTAGCTGGCTGGTGGAATTTTGCCATCCTGCAGAGTCACTGTAACTGCGTGGTCCCATAGCAAAGGTTTGGACATCACCAAATATGATTGTCAGCAGCCATAACAGTGCCTCTAATTCTGTTACCTTTTCACAACACTGAGTGGAAACTGTAAAGTTATGTAAGGTTATGTAAGGTTATGTAAGGTTATGTATACAAAGTCATACATCTAGAGCAACCCCCCCATCAGCATTGATATGATAAGGAATACTATAACATTACACAATCTGTGTCATCTAGAAGCCAGGCATCTGCAGCACCTATAGGTACTGTGAAGGACTATAGGTACTGTGAAGGACTATAGGTACTGTGAAGGACTATAGGTACTGTGAAGGACTATAGGTACTGTGAAGGACTATAGGTACTGTGTATAGTGACCAGCAACACACAACTGACAGTATTATTCCATTGAAAGGAGTAGCTACGTGAACATGGTTGTGGAAGGCAGCACACAGGAAAGGAATGCATTACTGGAAACGTTTTCACGCCTTAGTATATATCACACAAGGTTTCAACATCATGTGAATTCCAGTTATTAAGGGAAGTTAGCAGACCTGCCATCAACACCTGTGCCGCTAATAAGGTTGAATAGATCTTGGTGAGACCTTGCCCTAGTACTCCCCCTTGGTGAGACCTTGCCCTAGCACTCCCCCTTGGTGAGACCTTGCCCTAGCACTCCCCCTTGGTGAGACCTTGCCCTAGCACTCCCCCTTGGTGAGACCTTGCCCTAGCACTCCCCCCTTGGTGAGACCTTGCCCTAGCACTCCCCCTTGGTGAGACCTTGCCCTAGCACTCCCCCCTTGGTGAGACCTTGCCCTGGCACTCCCCCCTTGGTGAGACCTTGCCCTGGCACTCCCCCCTTGGTGAGACCTTGCCCTAGCACTCCCCCTTGGTGAGACCTTGCCCTAGCACTCCCCCTTGGTGAGACCTTGCCCTAGCACTCCCCCCTTGGTGAGACCTTGCCCTAGCACTCCCCCTTGGTGAGACCTTGCCCTAGCACTCCCCCCTTGGTGAGACCTTGCCCTAGCACTCCCCCTTGGTGAGACCTTGCCCTAGCACTCCCCCCTTGGTGAGACCTTGCCCTAGCACTCCCCCCTTGGTGAGACCTTGCCCTAGCACTCCCCCCTTGGTGAGACCTTGCCCTAGCACTCCCCCCTTGGTGAGACCTTGCCCTAAGCACTCCATATTATTAATTTATTTACTTATGTGCTAGTACAGAAAAAAAAGTCCTGTATCACTACTTTGACGTGTGATAGTATGGCTACTGAGATGTGTTGGTAGTTATTATAGTGTCAAGAGCAACGTGGTGTTATACACCATACCTTATCCCCCCCAGCCTCTATGGCACACTGGGGGTGCTCATCTCCCCCCCCCCCCCCCCCCCCCCCCCCCAGGCTCTATAGTACACTGGGGGTGTTATGGCGGTTTATGGCGAACACAGCAGCTGCCCCACCCATTGTCTGGTTGCTGGATTATTGTATGTGTATACTTTTTGTGTTGTGATATTCTTACTGGTGCAGTAATCTGAATGTACAACACAGTAGGATAGCATTGCATGTACACCACACAGTGATTCATCGCATGTACTTTACAGAGAAGACAATGGCAAAATAAAGGTCTAGACAACATACACCACCAAAAAGGAAGGAAGAAGTGTTTTGTAGTACAGTGACCATTCATTGCTGCTTAGGGTCATACTGGTAATGGGTGGTGATGAAATCTGAGGATAGAAGGCAATAGCCAGCATGGCATGAAATCTGATATATGAACAGTTGAATTGTCTACGTAACCACAGGCATTTTGGCTCCTCCCCTCTGGTTGCCATTGACCACTTCCTCACTGCCCCCATTCCACCATCACCTCTCCTCCACAACACACCTGCACACACCATCACCCCTCCTCCACAACACACCTGCACACACCATCACCTCTCCTCCACAACACACCTGCACACACCATCACCTCTCCTCCACAACACACCTGCACACACCATCACCTCTCCTCCACAACACACCTGCACACACCATCACCTCTCCTCCACAACACACCTGCACACACCACCATCACCCCTCCTCCACAACACACCTACACACACCACCATCACCCCTCCACAACACACCTGCACACACCATCACCTCTCCTCCACAACACACCTGCACACACCATCACCTCTCCTCCACAACACACCTGCACACACCATCACCTCTCCTCCACAACACACCTGCACACACCACCATCACCCCTCCTCCACAACACACCTACACACACCACCATCACCCCTCCACAACACACCTGCACACACCATCACCTCTCCTCCACAACACACCTGCACACACCATCACCTCTCCTCCACAACACACCTGCACACACCATCACCTCTCCTCCACAACACACCTGCACACACCACCATCACCTCTCCTTAACAACACACCTGCACACACCAGCCACACACCTTGCTTGGCACGTTCAGGCGTCTCGATGATGGTAAATCCATCTGCTGCCAGGTTGTGCTCCTCGGGACTCTGCCGTCTTGCCTCCTCTGTACCTCTGGAAGGCCCTGCTACAGCTGCTGCCCCCACATTGGCAGCTGTACCTACATCGACACTCCCGCCGTGATCGGCTGGGACCTGGTTATCTACTCCTCGCTGCAGTACTTCTGTGATAACAACTTGACCCTTTAAAGGGGGGAAGGGGGGTAACACATTAATTCTTTTTAATGCCTTACAGGCACTGTGATTGGTTGTGTTAACTACAAGACTTGACAGAGCCCTAACCTCATGTGATTATTTTATGCTTGTCTATAACATACAGGTACACGTTCTTTCTGGTAGACCACACCCCTTTTAGGCTACAACCAAGCTACTCCTGATGACGTGTGCAGTGAACATTATGTGTGCAAATCAGTCCTTGAAGTGCTTTGAAATCAACAACAGTTCACTGCTGCAAGTCTGTGTACCCCTTCCTCTGTAGACCCACATACCCACGTACCCCTGTAGACCCACATACCCACGTACCCCTGTAGACCCACATACCCACGTACCCCTGTAGACCCACGTACCCATGTACCCCTGTAGACCCATGTACCCATGTACCCCTGTAGACCCACGTACCCATGTACCCCTGTAGACCCACATACCCATGTACCCCTGTAGACCCACGTACCCATGTACCCCTGTAGACCCACATACCCACGTACCCCTGTAGACCCACATACCCACGTACCCCTGTAGACCCACATACCCATGTACCCCTGTAGACCCACATACCCATGTACCCCTGTAGACCCACGTACCCATGCACCCCTGTAGACCCACGTACCATGTACCCCTGTAGACCCACGTACCCATGTACCCCTGTAGACCCACGTACCCATGTACCCCTGTAGACCCACGTACCCATGTACCCCTGTAGACCCACATACCCACGTACCCCTGTAGACCCACATACCCACGTACCCCTGTAGACCCACGTACCCATGCACCCCTGTAGACCCACATACCCACGTACCCCTGTAGACCCACGTACCCATGTACCCCCCCTGTAGACCCACGTACCCACGTACATAGCCTTTGGAAACACCCTGAACCATGCAGCCTGATCCATATTCAGAGACAAGCTGTACGGGTCAGAGTGCTATGATGTTTGGGGGTCATCATGTCTCTGTCCCCCAAACATCTTATAGTCTTCTAGACAGTTGCAATACACGTAATGCCTAAGACTTCTTCTCCTCCTCCCCCTTCCCTCACCTTCATGGCAGTGGTGACAATAGCTGTGGCAGCAATATTAAAGCCTTCTTTAGACACTCTCCTCAAGGCGTTCAATCCTGTGGTCCCCACTTTTGCGATATAAATATCAATCTGTGCTTCACGTTTCAGGAGGAATGGATGGACAACAACTCTGTACAGCTGCTTTGCTCCCTGCCAATGGTTGCCAAGGTAACAGTCAAGAGTTGGCATGGGCACCCCATAGTAATAACATAGGTGGTGAGAGACTAAACTACACCCAGTCTTCTAAAACCACAGGGGCACACACACACCACACCACAGGGGTACACACACCACAGGGGCACACACCACAGGCTATCATCTATACACATACCAGGGATGGGGAATGGTCCCTTCTATGATGTCAAAAGGGGACACACACCCACATGCACCATATATAAGGTTCAACCATACCCTACTCTCCAATGACTTCATCTAAAGAGTTAACTCTTTAGATGAAGTCCTCCCTCTCACAACCCTGTTAACCATTGTACATAGTGGTAATTACATCATAGGCCAACATCACCATAGCAACACACCTCAGTTAGCGGTAGTACCAGCCACAACACAAACACAATCTTCAGCTCGTAGTAGAGAGGCATCCTGGAAGTGGAAGGGGAAAGCGCACTGTCACCAACATGCCCCCCACCCACACATGCCCACACACACAATCACATTGCTACCTTCCTCCCTGTATTTGTCCTAACAGGGGGTTATCGAGACTCCAGCTAAAGCACAACAGACATGGACTGGGGACAACTAGGAAGGGGGGCCCATAGGAGAGGGCATACTTATTGTGGTATGGTACACGCACTTGAAGATAACTCCCTTGGCCCCCCCTCCTTCTTATCGACCCCCTCCCCCCCCCCCCCCCCCCTCCTGTTCATCCCTTGGAACCTCCCCTACTCTTCATAGAACCTGAGAATACTGCTGTTTCCGTGGAGATTGGCAGTAAACAACATACCAGACAATGCTTCCCTGTACCATTGGCTTTGGCCCACTTACCATGATACAAAGATATCCATAAAAGTCTCTGTAGCCTGGAAGAGTGCAAACACCACCCAGTACATCAGCCATTTTGTCTAAGTGAAGGACAGTGTGCACCGTTAGTGTGTGTGTGTGTGTGTGTGTGTGTGTGTGTGTGTATTTGCAGTCTGTGCACGTGTGCATGTGTGTATGAGTGTGCATGTGGTTCTGACAGACTGAGACGCAAGGTCAGTGTATGTTCAGTGACACGCAGTGTTGTGCGTGCAGCAGCCCAGGGCGCACCCCCAAAGCGTCTGCACAAAGGACGGCCGCTGAACTGAATCAGCATCATACCGCAATGCTAGGGTTTAATCTGCTCTAGTACCACACGCCATACATGGCCACTACTGTCGCACCAGCATTCTTTCTCACACTGCGGGCACTCACATAATCCTTGTGGCTTTTCGTCCTGATGGCCTTGAACGAGGCGTAGGCGGGGTAGACGATGCCGAAGAGCAATCTACGACGGGAGAGGGTGAGAGGGGAAGAGGAGGGGGAAGTGGCGGTGTAGGAGGAGGGAAGTGGCGGTGTGGGGGAGAGGGAAGAAGCCGTGTAAAGAGAGGAGGTACATGTGGGAAGGGCGGGAAATAGAGGTGACAAAAAAAGTTGAGACCGAGTGAAGGAGAGACGTCAAAAAAGTTATTCGGGAAGGCCGTTCATCAAACGTTTTACATCGGAATAGTGTTTGCCAGCTTGGGCTACAACGCACCAAAGCATCAGCTTACATGAAAACTCTGCAGAGAATAGCTGCTACCATCACGCGGCGGCGAACGCGACACAACAAACACCAAAATGCCCTTAATTTTTTTCCCAAATTTCTTTTAACGCTTTTTAAAAATCTTTTGGTTGTCGCATATTTATGAAGACTTAACCCACTTTACGGTACGCAACATAAACATCATATCAGGAAAGACGAGTGCAATCAAAAGGCTGTTTATAACAGGAAGCTGAAGGTGCGTTGCGTGTTTTAGTTATGGGGATTGCTGCTACCCCTGCTGAGCGGTTATAATTCGGAAAGAGCGGCGATTAATAGTGAAACGTTGACCTGGACCTCCCGCCGATCAACACTGTGTGCTGGAGCAAAAACCGGCTCGCTTTGTTGGTATATGCGAAGCCCACAGGCAAGATTTAAGAGGGAGGGAAGCGGGAGCGCATGGTTTTGGAAAGCAAGCTCTATAGTACGATGTGCGCGCTATGAATACTTTATGCGCCGGAGCCAGATT